>JAJKFI010012933.1:0-19236 GCA_029204185.1 Lerista edwardsae
AAAGCCCCCTCCCACTGCTGGCTCAAAAGCTCACCTCCCACCTTCCGGCTCAAGGGAGCCTCTTGCCCCGTTGAGAAGGCAGCAAGCAAACGGGCAGCCACCTTTCTGTAGCCCCCGCCGCCACTCACTTGCCACACGTTGCCCCGTACCGACCACAGTTGAGCCTGTCTCCTGGTCACTCCGCTGCCGCCCCTTGAAGCGCAACATGCTTTTCGGGTGATGTCATCCAAGGGGTGGGGAAGAGGCGAACCCCCCCCCCCCGCCCTGCCCCGCTTGCTGAATGTGACTCTTGCTTGCAGGCCTACCAGAAGTGGGTGCGGGAGCACGGCCCCGAAAATCCGCTGCACCGGCTGAAATACACCCACGAGCAGCTGTTCTTCATTGCGTTCGCCCAGGTACGGTGAGGCCCCCTTGCCAGGGAAGGCTTTGGACGGGGTCCTGGGGCCGACTCCCCAGAGCGTGCATGAAGGAGGCTGTTCTTGCTGCAGGCTGAGATGCCTCCACACTGTCTCCGCCCACAAAGGAGCTGACCCAGTGGTGTCATTCAAATGATTTAGGAACAGGAACTCACTTTTGATTGGCACTTGTCGGGAACCCGGAACCAGCCACGGAGCCCGTTCCCCCTGAATGACATCACTGCCTTCGCCCCCCTAGGAATCCGGAGTCGCTCCCTTTAACCCTCTGAGTGCCGGCCAACCAAGAAGAAAAGCTCTTTGCAGAGGAATTGGGAGGGGGGAGGAGGGAGAGTGAAGTGGGCGGAGTCAGCCCTAATTTTAACTAGTGGAACTGAGTTCCCCCACGTTCCCCCTGCATGACATCACTGAGCTGACTGCCACATGTCCTGGGCCTCCCATCTCTCACCCAAGGACCCTGCAATGGCCACTGGACCTTGCAAGCCAAAGAGGAGGGTTTCGGCTGGGTGGGACGCAGGCTCGAGAGTCGCGGTGATGGTGGCCTGAGTCGCTGGCTTTGTGAGCCGGCTTCAAGGCATTGCTGTGCAGCCACCGACAAGCCGCTCTGATCCCAGGGCTGGGCATAGGAAGAGCCCCGCTGGATCAGGCCAAGGCCCACCTAGTCCAGCTTCCTGTATCTCACAGTGGCCCACCAGGTGCCTCAGGGAGCGCACGAGACAACTAGATGCCTACATTTCAATGCCACTCCCCTGCATCCAGCACTCTGAGGTAGCCTACTTCTAACGTAAGGAGGTTGCACCGCCCATCGTGGCCTCTAGCCCACGGTGGACCTTTCCTCCAGAAATCTGTCCAAATCCCCTTTTAAAGGCACCTAGGCCAGACACCATCACCACCTCCTGTGGCAAGGAGTTCCACAGATTGATTACCTGCTGGGTCAAAAAGTGTGAGTGTGTGCATAAGAAGAACACATACCCAGTGGTGTCATTCAAATGATTTAGGAACAGGAACTCACTTTTGATTGGCACTTGTCGGGAACCCGGAACCTGCCACGGAGCCCGTTAGGATCCGGAATGCCTGTTCTGGTACATTCCCCCTGAATGACATCACTTCTGCCTTCGCCCCCCTAAGAATCCGGAGTCGCTCCCTTTAACCCTCTGATTGCCAGCCAACCAAGAAGAAAAGTTCTTTGCAGAGGAATTGGGAGGGGGGAGGAGGGAGAGTGAAGTGGGCGGAGTCAGCCCTAATTTTAACTAGTGGAACTGAGTTCCCCCACGTTCCCCCTGCATGACATCACTGCATATACCCCACAGTGGCCCACTTGGTGCCTCTGGGTGCACACAAGACAACACGACAGCTGCCTCTCGCTGCCACTCCCCTGCATCTGGCATGCACCAGACCTGCCCCTTCCTGCTTCTGCAACTCTCTCGTGTTCTCTTTGCAGAACTGGTGCATCAAAAGACGCTCACAGTCCATCTACCTGCAGGTGCTGACCGACAAACATGCTCCGGAACACTACAGGTGCTTTGGGCGCAGGGGTGCCGGGAGGGGGTCGAGGCTGGGGGTGGACCCGGGGGCAGCCTCGCCTGCGTCCCACATACCCATTCAGCACCCCAGGTTCAGTGGAGCCTGGCTGGTCCCCAAGCCGGCATATACAAGGTGCCACTTGTGGGTCTCTGAACCCCACTTCTCCCAAGTCAGGCTGTTGGCTCATGCGACTCCAATGAGACTACGCTGACCTGCACAGACTCTCCAGTCTGGCTCTGGGGCTTTCCCAGCCTTGGCTGGAGAAGGGTACCTGGGACCTTCCCTATGCAAAGCAGGTGCTCTAACCACTGCACCATGTCCCCTGGGGGCCCTCAAGGGGAAGGGGGATGTTTGACCTTGTCTTCCGTTGTATATACTCTGGCTCAGTTCAGCCCTCACAACAAGCAGCCCAGCTTCAGGGCGTGGGGGTAAAGCTGTTCTCTCTCTCTCTCTCTCTCTCTCTCTCTCTCTCTCTCTCTCTCTCTCTCTCTCACACACACACACACACACACACACACATACACACACACACACACACACTTCTGGGCCCTGACAGGCTGCATATCAAAAGCTGTTGCGAGGCAAAGCACGCATTGCCCCAAGCAGTCAGTGCAGATGAATCTGTGGCACAGCCGGGGAGGCAGATAGGTTGGAAGGGATATAAGAAGAGCCCCAGTGCTGGATCAGGCCAAGGCCCTGTATGTAGTCCGGCTTGCTGCATCTCCCATTGGCCCACCAGATGCCTCAGGGCGCCCACAAGACAACAGGCTGCCTGCATTCTGCGGCCACTCCCCTGCATCTGGCGTTCTGAGGCAAATTCTGAGGCAAACACGCTGGTGGCTGGTCAAGGTTCTCCACAGCATTTCTCCACAGCACAGCCACCAGAACCAGATGCTCCTCTTCAGACATGTACTCATAGGAACATAGGCAGAGCCCCACTGGATCAGGCCAAGGCCCATCTAGTCCAGCTTCCTGCGTCTCCCAGTGGCCCACCAGATGCCTCAGGGGAGCACATGAGATAACAAGACACTTCGGTTGCCACTCCCCTGCATGTGGCAAAGGAGTCTGGACAGGGCCTCCCCCTCGATCGTCCAGCCTTTCATATGGAGGCCTGCCCCCCCCTTTGACCAGGTGGGCCTCTCCTGCTTGTGACTCAACTTCTCTCCCCCCCCTACCCCATTGCCTTGTAGGGTCCTGGGCAGCGTCTCGCAGTTTGAGGAGTTTGGCCGCGTTTTCCACTGTGCCAAGAACTCACCCATGAACCCAGCACAGAAATGCTCCGTCTGGTGAAGTGCCCGCCGGGCCCCCCCCCCCCCCCCCCCCCCACCCTCTGCCTGGTGTGTGCCGAGGGACCCGCCACTGCCGCTCGGCTCCTTGCCCGGCAAAGCCACGAGGGGAGCCCCCCTGCCCTGCCGAGCAAGGCCTGGCCTGGCGGGCAGCAGCACCCCGCGTGGAGCCCAAAGAGACGGGTGAAAGATGGCCGATGCGGGTTTTTTTTTTGAGTTCAGGTTGTATTTAATTTTGTGCCGGCTGCTCTAGGAAGCGACGTTCTCCTCCTCCCTGCCTCGCAGAGATCCCTGCAAACCTGGGCTGGGTCCTCCCTTTTGGGCTAGAGCCGCCAAGCGCAGGTTAGGTTACCCGGGCACCTTACTGCCAAATTCGGCCCTGCTGTAACCATGGCGACAGAACGGTCTGGGTACAGCCTGCTTCTTCCACCAGTTACAAAAGAGGGAGAGAATTTGGACCGCCAAAGTGTGTGGCCTGCAAAAGCGGCTCGCTCAAAACTCCGTATTTCTGATTTCCCAGCCTGCCCCCCTCCCCCAGCCCATCCTTGAATGCCACTTGGCCCCGGAAACATGAGCCCCAGATTTCTCTGAAATGGGTGCAGCCAACATCCCTGGCATGGGTGCGGCTGTGCTTCAGCAAAGGAGAGACTGGCATGCTGTGACCCAGCCCCTCCCCCCTCTGAGCCAGCATCATTCCAAGATCAGATTTTTCGCAACTGGCCCCTCCCCGGTCTCCTCCCCACCCTCGTCCTGGCCAGCAGTTGGCACTGTCTGGGCAGCAGTGGCTCTTTGTACAGAAATGTTGCGCTGTATTTTTCTGCTCTTCGTTGTGTTGAATTAAAAGGCCAGAGCTGTTTTGTCTGCATGGGCAAATTAACCGACTGGCTGGTGAATTGGACTCCTAATGGGCATCCCATCTGACGGGCTCAGGGCGGGCGCCGATAGGCTAGTTGTCCAACCTGGCCCCGCCCCACTTGGAGTGAAAGCCCATCTGAATGGAAACGTTTTCTGCCACTTCTGGATACACGCGCAGGCTCAGAGTCTCCGGGCGAAGAGACGTCCAGCCTTGAGGGGCAGCGGCTGTATTCCTGGTTTGGCACCGCACGTAGCACTGGAGGAAAAAAACACTGCCCGGGTCCCAGGACACATCCGGAGCTGTTGTCCAGACAAAGTCTAGTAGCCCCAAAGGACCAAGGAGACCAGAAGAAGGGCCAGAAAGGTGGGCTTCATGGAGTCGGCAGCATTCAGAGGCAGGCCGCAGTCCTCGTAGGGCTCCAGGCAGGCAGCAAATGCCATGAGATGCGCCACATACGTCTGCTCTTGCACCCCATGGAAAAGGTGGGCCATGGGGCCCTTGGCCATGATGGCCACATCTTCCCCACCGTGGGTTTCTGAGTCGAGGGGCACTGCAGCTTGCTGGTGGTAGTCGTCCCTTTCTAGGAAGAGAAGAGAGGAACAGGACGAGGTCACAGGCAGCCATGCGCTCCTCACCCCATGACTCATCACTGTGGCGTTGCTGCGGTGTGCTCCCCGCTCTTCATGCAGCCTGCCTCTGCTCTGACTCCCGTCTGCCAAGCCAAACACCAGGGAGGCCACAACAGCAGTCAAGCTCCTCGTGTCCACTCCCTCTTACCTCCCACTCTCCCAACAGAAACCTCCATGACGACCCACTTCCCCTATGCCAACCAGTGGCTCTGCTTTGAATCACACCCCATGCTCATCACTGGGGACACGCCTTCCTGATTTGAGTTGCCCCTCCCTGCCAGCAATTTTCAAATGGTGTGCTGTGGCACATTGGTGTGCCACAAAAGGCTCGCAGGTGCACCTCGGGAGTTTGGAGTGCAGCGGCTGCTGTGAAAATTGGGCAAATATTGAGCTCCCCCCTCACCAGCTGTTCAATGGTGAAAGAAGCAACCACTCCAGATTATCAAGGAGTTGATAATAATCGTGCCTCTCTCTTGCCCTCACATATGCTTTGGCCCGTGGACTCAATGGCAGGCCGCTAGTTCTCTGGCGGATGACTACTGTTGAACGGTTGCCCAGCCTGGTCCAGCCACCCCTTCACACCCAGTCACCAGTCAGTGCCACCTTACCACTCTCTTCAGCGTCCACACTGGGACGCCCCTGGCTGGTAATCTGGTAGCCCGGCCCATTCCCGTACAGAATGGAGGTGTAGGTCTTGTTGTCTTCTGCTTCCTTGGGGGCCAAGCCTGTGGAAAGAGGAGGCACGAGCACTGAGGACACGCACGACATGGGGTTTCTTCCCCGGGGTTGTCTCATCGGAAGCAAAGGTCAGCCTTCCTGGCCCCTGAGGCAGCACCCCAAGCACTGCCCCCCATTACTGACCAGGTGACGTATCAGCCTCTATTCCCCCCCCCAGACTGGAAGAGGCAGGCCGAGCAAGAGAGGAGGGGTTGGAGGAGAGGAGAGGAGGGGACGAGCTAGAGGGTTGGAGGCTGTAGCTCCTCTTCCATTCTGTTCCCCTTTTCTAACCCCAAGAGTGGGAGGAGCGGTGGCGGTGAATAGACCGACAGAGTTGGGTGCCCCTGCCAATCTGTGGCCTGAGGATGGCCCAGCCCTGTTGGAGGCTCTCCAGGACCTTGGACAGCGGTCTTTGCCCCACCCAGCTCCCTGGTTCTGCCTTGCTCTGAGGTAAGGCCCTTCATTGTCACAGCCCATGATCCCTATAGGAGCAACGTGACCATGTTCCGCCCATGATCCCTATAGGAGCATCACGACCATGTTCCTCTTTGGAACCAGCTATCGCAACCTCAGCATCCTTCCCAAGCCCCACATGAGAACCAGAGTCATGACTTCCAGACTCCTCCACAGCACCCAAGCGCACCCCACCCCCAAATCCAGCCTCGTACCAAAGATGGAGGTTCCCCTCAGGGTGTAGCCGCCAAAGGTGAACACGTGGGAGTGGTCGGCCGTCACCACGCTGAGCGTGTCGTCTTCATTGGTCAGCTCTCCCGCTCGCTGGATGGCCTTGTCGAACTCCACGGCCTCCGTGAGCGCCCGCTTGGCAATGGTGTCGTGGTGTGCAAGGTCAATCTTGCCTCGTGCAAAGAAATGACAACTCATAAGAATATAAGAACAAGTAGAGCCCCAGTGGATCAAGCCAAGGCTCATTTAGTCCAGCTTCCTGTCTCTCACAGTGGCCCACCAGATGCCCACTCAGGGAGCACACAAAACTAGATACCTGCATCTTGTTGCCACTCCCCTGCATCTGGCATTCCAAGGTGGCCTACTTCTAGAATAAGGAGGTAGCGCCACCCATCATGGCCTGCTTAATAAGTGGCACAGGGGCTCAAGGCTCTGTGCAAACATTTGACCCACTGAAAGTAGCTGGCAGAGGACTCAGACCAACAAATAATGTATGGAATTTGCTTGCTGCCCACTGCACAGGCGCCATGTTGTGGCAGTGCCACTGTAGCTCTGTTTCTAGGGCAATTGTCCATAGTGCTGTAACGAACAAGGGCACAATCCTAACCTGGAGTTAGGCCGGCACAATTAGGCCAGCACAGTTTGGCTGGCACAGGGGACATTGTCAAGTATGTTTGGACCACTCTTGGAGTCAGAAAGGCCGGCACACAGATGTGTGCCAACCCTCCCTGATTCCAAGAGTGGGCCAAACACGCTTTATGGTGTCCCTTGTGCCAGTCAAACTTAACTGTGCCAGTTTAGCTCCAGGTTAGATTGTACCCTGAATGACATTACATTCATTGTAATGTGGAGCCAGCAGAGGAAGAGGGACAAGCAATTCGGTAGTACAAGCAATTGCCCTAAGAATCACAGAACCTGGAACAGTCTCTTGGAAGTCTCTATGGTCTTCTCTATGAGTCTTCCCTAGAGTCTCTATGGTCTTCTCTATGCCTTTCGTGAAGAGGCAAAGACCATAGGGAAGATCACAGAGTGCCATGAGAAGACAAACCACTGAAAACAACTGATCTAGGCACTGAGGAGGGAATCTTTGCTGTCCTTCTAACCATGGAATGACCAGAAAGGTCCGAGGGTCCCAAACCCAACTTATCTTCAACAAAGAGGTAGAAACCCTTCGGATTGCGGCTGAGGATTTTGATAGCTGCCTCCATCATCTCTGCTAGGGATGGGTCAGTGACGTTGTTGCGGTACAGATCGTATTTCATGTCAACTGGTTCGAAAAGACCTGGAATGCCGGGAGAAAGGAACGGTCAAGGGCACTCTGGGAAGAGTGTGCTGGGTGAGGCACTCTGGGGCAAGGACTTCCTTGGGAGGAGGAATGTCTATCTGGACCAATTTATACTGTCGGCAGCAAGTGAGTGTTACAGCTTTTCTTGGACTGTCCCATGCCAGGCTTCAGATGGAGTGGAGGGCTTTAGTTGTGGGATTCTTCCAGAAAACCCTTCTCCTTGACACATCAGCTTCCTGTGTGTGTGTTATTGTCTTACCTGAGAGGGAGCATTCAGACATGAAAAGTACAAGACCAGCCCAAGATCTCCTGAGGCCTGAGGTGGCTTGTTATATGCTTAGGGACACAGAAGATTAAAACACCTCTCTGTGGCAACAGGGAGAGTAAAGGAAAGATTCGAACCCATTACCCATAAGGCGGCTCACAGTGGGATTGTCGGCAGCGCTCATTAGGTCTGTTCTGTTCCAGACGTACTGAGTGCCCTAGAAAGAAATCCAAAGGCTGTTAGGGGTGACAGCACCTCTCAGGATAAAAGCAGCTTGCCATACTCACCGCAGGTTATGTGTAGCTTCTCTGGGAAGTCAGACTGAGCAAAGAACTCCCAGGATCTCTGACTTCACTAATCCTCATGTCTATAAAACCCAGTTTCAGGCTTTCTTGCCTTGGCTATACTGGGCTTTGAGTGTTGCGTGCTCTCCAGCCCTCTGGTGTGCAGGTTTGTATGCGCACCAGAAGCCTAGCATAATATTGCAACAAAGCCACAGCTCGCAATGCAAAATTTAGTGGGATAATCTTACCGGAGAGGAGAGAAGCCACTCGGTGATGAGGTTGCGCCGGTCCTTGCGGATACCACTGTGATTGGCATTGGAGGGATACTCAGGGTCTGGGGTGCCTGCTGGGGTCATGTACCGCCTTCCGCCACCTAGGATCACCTGCCAGGATGGGGTTAGAGCAAAAGAAGGCTTGCGTGCTGATGACATAAATCACAGATGACCAGAAAGTAAGACCTGACCTGGCTTGTTTCTGCACCTTTCACAGAAGTTTTGAGTTGCAAAACTTAGCAGGGGAAGTTTTTGTTGGCTTGGAGCAAAACATTATCACCTGCTAATTGTTGCAGTTGGAAATCCCAGAGCATCACAGCCACTTGGATGAACCTCTGCAGGTCTGGCTCTGGTCAGCACCTGGCTGGATAACTCCCTGGGGACCTTGATCTTTATGATGGCAGACAGGTGGGATACCAAGGTAATAAATATATAAACCTTGAGCTGTGCCCGATAAGGGCACAGCTACAGCAGCTGGTTGAAAGGCTGGGAACCTTGTGGGGCAGTCTTCCCACTCCTCTACTCCACCCAAGGGATGTAGGACTGAAAGGGAGGGGGCCTGGGGGGGTAGGGCTGCAGCCCAAGGAGGAGGAGCAATAGCGACATCAGCCCACCGTGAGGTTGACGTTTTGGATGAGTTGCTGAGAGATGTCCCTGCAGCCTCCTGCGATCGCCTGCTCAGGCATGTCGGCATCCGAGTACCAGTCCCGGTTCACCACGTGCGCATAGGCCCCAGCTGGTGAGGCATGCTGCACCCGCGTGGTGGTCACGATCCCCACAGACCTGCCTGGAATGGAGGAGTGAGATGCGCAGGAATCAAAGCCAAGCCAAGCCAAGCCTCATAGCAACCACAGCTCATCAGTGCTGCATCTAGAAGCGATCTTCAGTGCCACCTCTGAAATTAAGTGGACGGCAGTGCCGCTGAGCATGCAGAGAGTACCTTCCCCCTACAAGGTTTTGATTTGCCTGGGAATCCGTTGCCAGGCAAGCAGCACTGCAAGGTTTTCTTCCTCTCCGCTACGTGTGTGTGTTTTCTAAGAGTGCAATCCTAACCAACTTTCCAGCGCTGTGCCAATGGGGCGTGTGCTGGTAAGGGAGTGTTTGTTCCCTCGCCTTGGAGCTGCATTGCCCAGTGCTGGAAAGTTCGTTAGGACTGTGCCCTAAGCTGTACACTTTGGATGGACATCTGCATTGCTCCCTGGCCCTGGAGCCACTGGTTCCTAACCCCAAACCACTGGATCCCACCCCCAGACACAGGGGGCTCCCCCCCCCAAGGGCCCTGCAATGGCAGCAGAGCTTTTCAGGGCAATCCCCCCCCCAAAAATGCCATGCTCCCGGAGCAGGTTCCTCGCTCTCTCCTCCCCCAAGACTGCCCAACTGCCGAGCCTTACCTGCCACCTGGGCTCTCTGCAGCAGAGACCGGACTTCATTGCCTGCCGTCGTGTTGCACTGGTCGAACCGGGCAGCTGCGTTCAGCCCGATGGTTTTGTAGTTGCCTTTCACCCCGCAGAGGTAGGCGGTGGCAGTGCCTGCACTGTCGGGCACCTGCCGGTCCACGTTGTACGTCTGCCAAAGCCCAAGGAGATGCGGTCAGGAGCTTACATAAGAACCTAAGAAGAGCCCTGCTGGATCAGGCCAAAGGCCCATCTAGTGCAGCCTCCTGTATCTCACAGCGGCCCACCAGGTGCCCCAGGGAGGCATGAGACAACTAGATGCTTGCATCCTGTGGCCACTCACTTGCACCCGGTACCAGTAGCCCACCACCTTTGTAAGGAGGTTGCACAATCCATCATTGCCTATATAGCCCGTGATGGACCTTTCCTCCAGAAATCCGTCCAATCCCCTCTTAAAGGCATCAAGACCAGATCCCATCACCACCTCCTGTGGCAAAGAGTTCCACAGACTAACTACCCGCTGGGTAAAAAATCTGTTTTAACTCTCCCAACCCTCAGTTTTAGTGGATGCCCGCTGGTTCTGGTGTTTTGAGAGAGGGAAAAGAACATCCCTCTATCAACTCTATCCCTTCCGTGCATAATTTTGTATGTCTCAATCATGTCCCCCCTCAGGCACCTTTTTTCTAGACTGAAGAGCCCCAAATGCTGCAGTCTTTCTTCATAAGGGAGGTGCCCCAGCCCCGTAATCATTTTTGTCGCTCTCTTCTGCACCAGCACCCCAAGATCTCTCTCCTGAGCTGTCACAGACTGCTCAGAACCCATTAGCCTATACGTGAAGTTTTGTTTTTTGGCCCCAACGTGCATCACTTTACATTTGTCTATGTTGAAACGCACCTGCCATTTTGCTGCCCATTCCCCCAACTTGGAGAGCTTGGTCCAAAGCTCTGTCTGGCTCCCTCAGGCAAACTGCTGGCTGGGGCAGGGAGAGAGGGAGGGCGTGTGGGGCTGGCCGGTCCCCCCCCCCCCGGTCTGGGCAGGAGAAGGGGCTGGCAATGGAGGAGCCACGTCCTAATTCTCAGTATCGTGAAAGTCCTAATTCTGCATGGCCAAAGTCACACTTGGAAAGCGGCATGGCTTTGTCCCTGGGTCCGGCAACCTGCAAGGCCAGCTTTCCTTTCTTTTTAAGTGTCAAGTCCTAGCTTTTGAGACTGTAAGGAGGGGCTTTAGGAGGCCCGAGCAGCATCACCCGCCAAGCCCAAGAGGGGGGAGCTGCTGAGCAAGATTCCAGCACAGCTTTGCTTATGGGGCTCTGCACAGTTTCCCCCTCTTCGCTATGACTCAAAAGAAAGAATTCAGAGCAATGTTTCCTCTGGAGCAGGGACCCTTCCTCTGGAGCAACCTGCTCTGAATCTCCCACCCACCCCCAACTCTAACTGCTGCACTCCCAGCTTGCCACACTTTTATCCACTTATCCAACACGCCTGTACAGAAATGGACACACACACGGAACATGAATGTCCTGTTTTAAGCTGTAAACCACCACTGGGCCACAATTCTCTAGAGACCCAGGGTGGCAGCATCTTGATGATGAAGCCCCTAGAAAGTTGTAGAGGAAGACCAGCCATGCCCACTCAGACTGCAGTGCAATTGGAGCACCTGCTTGCCTCTTTGTATGCACATGGTGGCTATTTTGAAAAGTGTACACAGGTATACACCATTTCAGCTCATCATGCTGGCCCAGGCCTAGATAGCAACTCTTTTCTATCTGATAGGGGGATGGCCCCAGTGATGTCATGCAGGGGGAACGCGGGGGAACTCAGTTCCACTAGTTAAAATTAGGGCTGACTCCGCCCACTTCACTCTCCCTCCTCCCCCCTCCCAATTCCTCTGCAAAGAGCTTTTCTTCTTGGTTGGCCGGCACTCAGAGGGTTAAAGGGAGCGACTCCGGATTCTTAGGGGGGCGAAGGCCCTCTTACCTCCCCTGCCCCGGACACTTTGGCATGACAGCAGGCAGTAATCCAAGCCCACAAAGCTTTTCTACACATAGTGATGGGGGATGCAATCCTAACCTGGAGTTACACCGGTACAAGGGCCACCATAAAGTATGTTTGGATCACTCTTGGAGTCAGAGAGGCCAGCAGGCAGCACTCCGAGAGTGGTCCAAATGCACTTTATGGTGGCCCTGGTGCCAGCCAAACTTTGCTGGCCTAACTACGCCAGCCTCTAACTCCAGGTTAGGATTGCACTCTGGGAAATCGGATGAAGCGGCCATTGGTCTCTGGAACTCAGGGCTGCTTCCATTGACTGGTCCAGGCTCTCTAATGCCACAAGCAGAGACCCCTTCCTAGCCCTACTCCTCAGATCCAGTTCTAACTGGACATACTGGAGACACTGGAAGACTTTCGGCCATGCCAAGAGCTACAGCTTTATGAGAGAAGGTTAAAGACAGTCTTTACCAATTGAATTGCTGCCTAACATGCTTGGGGAGGGAATAATAGCACCCGGGCAGCCCTTGGGAGGACAGGGGTCGGCAGCAATCGCTAGGAGTTCAGTGGAGATGGCGGCAGGCAAGTCTCAGCACCTTGGAAAGAGCCACGAAGGGAAACGCGTCCATCGCCAGGGGAGTTTCGGGGCCCAGGTGGTTCTGCATCTGCCCTTTCAGGATGCGGGTGGCGGTGATGGTGGGAACGCCCATGCCTGCCAGGGAAGACAAACGCACTGTGATCTGGACTTAGACCCACCCCAGTCTCCATGCCCAACAGCTCCCAGATTGGCTTCCTTTCAGAGAACATCTTTGTGGCCAATGAAGACCCTCAAGTTCATTTGCCTCCAGCCGCTGCATCAGCAAAAATTTGATGGGTGGAATTAGGGTGCCCAGAGGTGGATCTAAGGGGGGGGGCAAATCCATAAGTCTTGCAAGAAGCCTTACCTTGCAGTGGAAAACACTCCTCTCCTGCACTGTTCTAGCCACTCCTCACAGGGAAAAGCAACATCTTGGCGTTGCTTACTGGCTACAGCAGCAAGGGAGAGGAGGGATTTGCATGACAGGGTAAGGCTTCTTGCAACACTTAGAGCTTTGCCCCCCCCCTTAGATCTGCCTCTGAGGGTGCCTGTGTGCCAGAAAACCCATTAGGATGGAGGTAGGCCCAGCCAGGTAGCGGAAAGTTTCCCCAAGCCACCATGTTCCAGAACAGTGGTTCCCAGACTGTGGGTCTGGACCCATCAGTGGATTGCATGCCAATTTTAGGTGGGTCATGAAGCACTTACCGCAGCCATCATTGAAAGTATGGGAAGATACTTCCCCACAGGAGTGGGGGAGGGCTGTGTAGTTATTTTGCTTTTGACAAGGTTGTAAATAGGTTTTTTTTTTCTGCAATCCTAACCTGAAGTTAGGCTGGCACAGGCCATCAAAGTTTGGCCGGCACCAGGGCCACCCTAAAGCGCACTTGGACCACTCTAGGAGTCAGGGAGGACGGCACATCTCTGTGTGCTGGCCTCTCTGACTCCGAAAGTGGTCCAAACATACTTTACAGTGTCCCTTGTGCTGGCTAAACTTTGCTGGCCGAACTGTGCCGGCCGAACTCCAGGTTAGGATTGCGCCCTGATTCACGTTGCTATTGGAAAATGGCTGAGAAATAACCCGACTTCTTGTTGCGTTCTCAGGAAAGCAGTAGGCTCTGGCATCACAATGACAGCACTTCTGTCCAGGACATCACCTAGTGGGTCCTGGAAGATTCTAAAAATTGGGTCCCGGTGCTAAAATGTTTGAGAACCACTGTTCCAGAAAGATGTACCCAGAGGACACAACATCAGCTCAATCACGCATTGCAACATCCTGCTTTCCCAATACTCCACAATTGCACGTGGAGAACTCCACCCAGCTTGAGGCTAGAGGAAGAGAGGATCATTTTTTTCAGAGAGGAAATCTGATGGATTGGATAAAAGATTCCCGTTTATGATGCACACACACACATCCCACTGCTGCCTCTGGTCAAACAGATGTTGCAGACTCTTAAGAATCCGCAAAACTTCTTAGACCAGAAGCCAAAGTGAGACAAAATAAATTAATGCTTAGTAATGTTTGTCACCATTGTGCAGGATGTTTTTGTACGCTGTGCTTCTGTAATTGTATTGCTCCATGTAGCAATGTTTTGTTATCTTAATGAGTCATCTTGGGTTGGGCAGGAATGGGGGGGCATAAAAATCTTTAGAAAGATGTTCTGAGTTTATTGGACTTCGTATCTGTATCAGATCCATATCAGCACATGGACTGTGCATAGCAGATTGATGGGGGGCACCCACCTCCACCCTCCCACCTGCCTCCATTGCGCTTCCACCTCTCACCCCCCCTCCCTAAATGTGAAAAGAAAGGAAGAGGAAATGTGGAGGAGAGTGCGGGGGGGGGGAGTCCCATTCTTCTCTCCCTTTTCCAGTCCAAACAGAGCAGAGACTGGCCCATCAGCAGCCATGTTCAAGCAGTGTGCCTTGGCACATTGGTGTGCAGAAAATGAGCCGCAGGGGTACCACAGGAGTTTGAAGGAGGGCCATTGGGGGATGTGAGCCCTTTATCGGCAACGTGATGTTGCCAGGTCAATTGTAAAGCAAAAACCAAAAACCTGATGGTGTGCCTTGACCATTGTAGAGCCTAGTTGGGGGGTGCTCCGAGAGTCCCCTTTGGGAACGCTGGCAGCCCCCCTCTGTGAGGAATGCCTGGTTGCGGGACTGACGTCGCTCCCATTATAGGGGGCTTTCCAACATACAGTTCCAATACCCCACCATGTCTCCAGTACAGGGACTTTCCAGTACACGTGGCACCTGTTTCCTGAGCATGTCTCAAGTGCATTCAAAGCTCACTTTGCTAAGAGGGCAATATTTACATAGCTTTCCTATATCCATTGTTGCTGAGGCATGTGATAGGAGGAAGGTTTTAGCCAATGCTATTGCATATTGGTGACGTGTAAAAGCTTCAATTAAAGGGAACCTCGAGAAGGCACTTGAGGCGATTCCGACACTAACCAACAAGGTCTGATGTGACTCCCTTCCAACAGAGCCTTATCAGTGTGCCAAGAAAAAGGTTGAAAATTGCTGAGCGGGAGGGGGGGGGCAGAATTTGGCCCACAGCTGCAGGTAGACTTGCCAGGTTTTCAAAATGACCGTAAGGGACACACCGGTATCGGGATCCTGCTTTCTATCCAACCACTCCATGGTTACCAGAAATAATATAAAAATTATGCAGTTAGCCGTGGCAAGGCAGCAGCAGCAGCAGCAGCAGAATTTTAGAATGGGATTTTGTAAGTCCCATTCAACATTGATGTGGGACACGATTTTTAAATCTTAAATACGGGAAGTCCCTTATAACAAGAGGCACCTGGCAAGTCTAGCTGCAGGTGCTAGGAGTTCTTGGGACCAAAAAATGTTGGTACTCACTCACTCTCTCTCTCTCTCTCTCACACACACACACACACACACACACACACAGAGAGAGAGAGAGAGAGAGAGAGAGAGAGAGAGAGAGATTTCCAGCTCAATCGGTGCAGCAGACAAGGACAAGCCCAACCTCTGCTCCTGCTACTCACCATCTCCCAGAAAGAGGATGAGATTTTTGGCTCGATAGTGCCGTTGACGGAGCTGCAGGGCTGCTTGGAGAGCCTTGGATGCCTGCTCGTTCCAGAATGTCGCCTTCTCCTCTTCCACTTAAAGAACATAAAAGTGACAGGGACTGGGTAGGTTTGGAGAGGAGCGAGCAGCAGCCCCACCCCTGAGAAACCCTCGTCTGGCTGAGCAAAGCAATCTGCATTCGGAAGGAGACCAACAATGTAAGCATAGCCATGTTTACTCAGAAGGAAGTCTCATTGGGTTCATTGATACTTACTCCCAGGTGAGTGTGTACAGGAGTGCAGCTTTACTGGGAACATTGCCATATTGCTCCCTGCCGGTGCAGGATGCGTGTGCAGGTCTGTGGCCCCCTTTCTCCTCTTCCTCGCTCCACCTCCCTGTGGCCTGTGGCAGGCCTCAGCCTCAGTTTCCCACCTGCCACATGAGCATGACAGTCATGCTCCCTGTCAGGACAGGGTCGTTGCAGAGACACATGAAGGGCCCCACACTCCAACAGTATTGTTAATTCCAGTGGCTCCCAAACTGTGGGTTGGGAGGGACCCATCAATTCAGGTGGGTCGCGAAGTACCTGGAGCAGCCATCATTGAAAATATGGGAAGATGGGATGCTGGAAAGGGAAAAAGCTGTGTGGTTGTTTTGCTTGTGTCAAGGTTATAAATAGGCTTTTTTTCTTTCTGATTCATAAGAACATAAGAAGAGCCCCACTGGATCAGGCCAAAGGCCCATCTAGTCCAGCTTCCTGTATCTCACAGTGGCCCACCAGGTGCCTAAGGGAGCTCAGTAGACAACAAGATGCTTGCATCCTGTTGCCACTCCCTTGCACCTGGCATTCTGAAGTAGCCTACCATTAACGTAAGGAGGTTGCCCAACCCTTCATGGCCTATTGCCCACGATGGACCTTTCCTCCAGAAATCCATCCAGTCCCCTTTTAAAGGCATCAAGGCCAGATGCCATTGCCACCTCCTGTGGCAAGGAGTTCCATAGCTTAACTACCCACTGGGTAAAAAAGTATTTCCTTTTGTCTCTTCTCACTCTCCCAACACTCAATTTCAGCGGCTGCCCCCTGGTTCTGGTATTGTGAGAGAGGGAGAAGAACATCCCTCTATCGACTCTATCCCTCCCGTGCATAATTTTGTATGTCTATTTTATAGTATATTTATATTTCCCAATTCACTTTGCAATTGGGAAATGGATGAGAAAAACCTGTTGCTGCCATCTCAGGAAAGCAGCAGGCTCTGGCATCACATCAGGTGGGTCCTGGACAGACTGTCAATCTAAAAAGTAGGTCCCTCTGCTAAAAGGTTTGAGAACCTCTGGTTTATTCTGTTAAAATTAGGCTGTTTTTCTGGTTAAAAAAAAAACAACCCAGAGTGGCTGGAGTGCAATAAAGCCATTGTAAAACTCATTAAAACAACCGGGATTGCTTTGGTTTGGCTGGTTGGTTCCACCCCCCATGTCTCATGCCAGCAGGGCCTGGGGAGGGGAGTGTGTGATTGCGTGTGCGTGCGCGCGCGCGCGTGCAGTGAATTAGAAAGCCTGCTCTGAGCTGAGCAACCGCCAATGTCCTGCTGGGGACTGCGCTAGACCTTTGAACTGATCCTGCACAGCAAGGCATGAAGAAGTTGATTATGACTATCTAACTGGGCGAGCTTTATCAGTATCAGAGTGACTCTTGCTGGGAAAATAAAGGTATCTAGATAAGGATTGTTGTTGTTGTTCAGTCGCTAAGTCATGTCCGACTCTCCGCGGCCCCCTGGACCACAGCACGCCAGGCCTCCCTGTCCTCCACTAGCTTCCGGAGTTCGCCCAATTTCATGTTCATCACTTTGGTGACACTATCTGACCATCTCATCCTCTGCCGCCCCCTCTTCCTTTTGCCTTCCATTTTTCCCAGCAGGAGGATCTTTTCTAAAGAGTCCTCTCTTCTCAGGAGGTGGCCAAAGTATTGGAGCTTCAGCTTCAGGATTTGTCCTTCCAGGGAGCAATCTGGCTTGACTTCCTGGAGGATTGACCGACTGGATCTCCTTGCAGTCCAGGGGACTCTCAAGAGTCTTCTCCAGCACCATAATTCGAAAGCATCTATTCTTCGGCACTCTGCCTTTCGTATGGTCCAGCTCTCACAGCCATACATGGCTACTGGGAAAACCATCGCTTTGACTATGCGAACCTTTGTTGGCAGGGTGATGGCAGGCTTTTTATTAAGTTGTCTAGGTTCGCCATAGCTTTCTTCCCAAGAAGTAAACGTCTTTTAATTTTATGGCTGCAGTCACCATCTGCAGTGATCTTGGAGCCCAGGAAAATAAAGTCTGTCACTGCTTCCATTTCTTCCCCTTCTATTTGCCAGGAAGTGATGGGAGTGGTTGCCATGATCTTAGTTTTTTTAATGTTGAGCTTCAAGCCAATTTTGGCACTTTCCTCTTTCACCCTCCTCAGAAGGTTCTTTAGGTCTTCCTCACTTTCTGCCATTAGAGTGGTATCGTCTGCATATCTGAGATTGTTGATAAGGATTAGGCAGAGCTGAATATTACTGTGATCTACAGTTCTATTCCCTTTCATGGATCACTGCCTTGTCGTGGCGAAGGGGCTTGAGTAGCTCAATGAAGCTGTGAGCTATGCCATGTATGGTCACCCAAGATGGACAGGTCACAATAGAGAGTTCTGATTAAACGTGATCCGCTGGAGGAGGAAATGACTGAAACTCAAATACTATGGCCACCTCATGAGAAGGGAGGACTCTTTAGAAAAGACGCTCATGCTGGGAAAGATGGAAGGCAAAAGGAGAAGGGGGCGGCAGAGGATGAGATGGTGAGATAGTGTCACCGACGCGATGAACATGAAATTGGGTGAACTCGGGAAGCTGGAGGAGGACAGGGAGGCCTGGCGTGCTGTGGTCCAGGGGGTCGCGAAGAGTCGGACACGACTTAGCAACTGAACAACAACAACGACAGTTCTAGGGGGGGGGGAGAACCATAGGCATCAAATGCACTGACAGCCACCTGCCAGTGGAAGTGACCCAATAAAAACACAATCCTAACCCGGAATTAGGCCGGCACAGTTAGGCCAGCAAAGTTTGGCTGGCGCAGAGGCCACCGTAAAGTGCATTTGGACCACTCTCAGGATCAGGGAGGATGATGCACATTCGTGTGCTGGCCTCTCTGCCTCTGAAAGTGGTGCAAACATACTTCACCGTGTCCCTTTGCTGGCCAAACTGTGCCGGCCTAACTCCAGGTTAAGGTTGCGCTCTAAGAACATAAGAATATAAGAAGAGCCCTGCAGGATCAGGCCAAAGGCCCATCTAGTCCAGCTTCCTGTCTCTCACCGCGGCCCACTGTGAGGTACAGGACACAACAATGGGGGACTAGAACCCCAAGGCATCACTGCTGCCTCTCTGGAAGCAACAGCCCCAACTTGAAGCAACCCCAACCTGAAGCAGTACAGAGCAGTTTGGAGCTGAGGTCTGAGTAAACTTGCTTAAGATCACACTGTTAGCTGAGAAATCTGCTGGCACGGATTGCCTGAATGGCCACAGCCCTTCCCCAGAAAACCCAGCAGTGATCATGAAGGATACGGGGATGTAGCTGGGGGCAGAGCAGAAGCTTTGCATGCAGAAAGTCCTTGGTTTGATCCCTGGCATTCCCAGGTAGGGCAGGGAAAGACAGGTATCCAGAACCGTCCACAGTGACTGCCAGTCAGCACATACAGTACTGACTTAGACAGACCCAGGGTTTAGCCTGATCTAATGCGACCTCAGAGGTTTGCATTTCAGGCATCACGACCACCTCACCACTAAACCAACAGGTGGACAAGCAACTTGCTCAGAGTGCAATCTGAGCCACAAGAGGGGTCTACAAGAGGGGTCTCCAAACTTTTTAACAGGAGGGCCACACCAAATATCTGGCACAGTGTTGAGGGCTAGAAAAATAAAGAAATTTCAGTAAAATTTAAATAAATGCACAGAACTTCGATGAATGAATGAATGAATGAATGAATGAATGAATGAATGAATGAATG
>JAJKFI010012934.1:0-19228 GCA_029204185.1 Lerista edwardsae
AAAGCCCCCTCCCACTGCTGGCTCAAAAGCTCACCTCCCACCTTCCGGCTCAAGGGAGCCTCTTGCCCCGTTGAGAAGGCAGCAAGCAAACGGGCAGCCACCTTTCTGTAGCCCCCGCCGCCACTCACTTGCCACACGTTGCCCCGTACCGACCACAGTTGAGCCTGTCTCCTGGTCACTCCGCTGCCGCCCCTTGAAGCGCAACATGCTTTTCGGGTGATGTCATCCAAGGGGTGGGGAAGAGGCGAACCCCCCCCCCCCGCCCTGCCCCGCTTGCTGAATGTGACTCTTGCTTGCAGGCCTACCAGAAGTGGGTGCGGGAGCACGGCCCCGAAAATCCGCTGCACCGGCTGAAATACACCCACGAGCAGCTGTTCTTCATTGCGTTCGCCCAGGTACGGTGAGGCCCCCTTGCCAGGGAAGGCTTTGGACGGGGTCCTGGGGCCGACTCCCCAGAGCGTGCATGAAGGAGGCTGTTCTTGCTGCAGGCTGAGATGCCTCCACACTGTCTCCGCCCACAAAGGAGCTGACCCAGTGGTGTCATTCAAATGATTTAGGAACAGGAACTCACTTTTGATTGGCACTTGTCGGGAACCCGGAACCAGCCACGGAGCCCGTTCCCCCTGAATGACATCACTGCCTTCGCCCCCCTAGGAATCCGGAGTCGCTCCCTTTAACCCTCTGAGTGCCGGCCAACCAAGAAGAAAAGCTCTTTGCAGAGGAATTGGGAGGGGGGAGGAGGGAGAGTGAAGTGGGCGGAGTCAGCCCTAATTTTAACTAGTGGAACTGAGTTCCCCCACGTTCCCCCTGCATGACATCACTGAGCTGACTGCCACATGTCCTGGGCCTCCCATCTCTCACCCAAGGACCCTGCAATGGCCACTGGACCTTGCAAGCCAAAGAGGAGGGTTTCGGCTGGGTGGGACGCAGGCTCGAGAGTCGCGGTGATGGTGGCCTGAGTCGCTGGCTTTGTGAGCCGGCTTCAAGGCATTGCTGTGCAGCCACCGACAAGCCGCTCTGATCCCAGGGCTGGGCATAGGAAGAGCCCCGCTGGATCAGGCCAAGGCCCACCTAGTCCAGCTTCCTGTATCTCACAGTGGCCCACCAGGTGCCTCAGGGAGCGCACGAGACAACTAGATGCCTACATTTCAATGCCACTCCCCTGCATCCAGCACTCTGAGGTAGCCTACTTCTAACGTAAGGAGGTTGCACCGCCCATCGTGGCCTCTAGCCCACGGTGGACCTTTCCTCCAGAAATCTGTCCAAATCCCCTTTTAAAGGCACCTAGGCCAGACACCATCACCACCTCCTGTGGCAAGGAGTTCCACAGATTGATTACCTGCTGGGTCAAAAAGTGTGAGTGTGTGCATAAGAAGAACACATACCCAGTGGTGTCATTCAAATGATTTAGGAACAGGAACTCACTTTTGATTGGCACTTGTCGGGAACCCGGAACCTGCCACGGAGCCCGTTAGGATCCGGAATGCCTGTTCTGGTACATTCCCCCTGAATGACATCACTTCTGCCTTCGCCCCCCTAAGAATCCGGAGTCGCTCCCTTTAACCCTCTGATTGCCAGCCAACCAAGAAGAAAAGTTCTTTGCAGAGGAATTGGGAGGGGGGAGGAGGGAGAGTGAAGTGGGCGGAGTCAGCCCTAATTTTAACTAGTGGAACTGAGTTCCCCCACGTTCCCCCTGCATGACATCACTGCATATACCCCACAGTGGCCCACTTGGTGCCTCTGGGTGCACACAAGACAACACGACAGCTGCCTCTCGCTGCCACTCCCCTGCATCTGGCATGCACCAGACCTGCCCCTTCCTGCTTCTGCAACTCTCTCGTGTTCTCTTTGCAGAACTGGTGCATCAAAAGACGCTCACAGTCCATCTACCTGCAGGTGCTGACCGACAAACATGCTCCGGAACACTACAGGTGCTTTGGGCGCAGGGGTGCCGGGAGGGGGTCGAGGCTGGGGGTGGACCCGGGGGCAGCCTCGCCTGCGTCCCACATACCCATTCAGCACCCCAGGTTCAGTGGAGCCTGGCTGGTCCCCAAGCCGGCATATACAAGGTGCCACTTGTGGGTCTCTGAACCCCACTTCTCCCAAGTCAGGCTGTTGGCTCATGCGACTCCAATGAGACTACGCTGACCTGCACAGACTCTCCAGTCTGGCTCTGGGGCTTTCCCAGCCTTGGCTGGAGAAGGGTACCTGGGACCTTCCCTATGCAAAGCAGGTGCTCTAACCACTGCACCATGTCCCCTGGGGGCCCTCAAGGGGAAGGGGGATGTTTGACCTTGTCTTCCGTTGTATATACTCTGGCTCAGTTCAGCCCTCACAACAAGCAGCCCAGCTTCAGGGCGTGGGGGTAAAGCTGTTCTCTCTCTCTCTCTCTCTCTCTCTCTCTCTCTCTCTCTCTCTCTCTCTCTCTCACACACACACACACACACACACACACATACACACACACACACACACACTTCTGGGCCCTGACAGGCTGCATATCAAAAGCTGTTGCGAGGCAAAGCACGCATTGCCCCAAGCAGTCAGTGCAGATGAATCTGTGGCACAGCCGGGGAGGCAGATAGGTTGGAAGGGATATAAGAAGAGCCCCAGTGCTGGATCAGGCCAAGGCCCTGTATGTAGTCCGGCTTGCTGCATCTCCCATTGGCCCACCAGATGCCTCAGGGCGCCCACAAGACAACAGGCTGCCTGCATTCTGCGGCCACTCCCCTGCATCTGGCGTTCTGAGGCAAATTCTGAGGCAAACACGCTGGTGGCTGGTCAAGGTTCTCCACAGCATTTCTCCACAGCACAGCCACCAGAACCAGATGCTCCTCTTCAGACATGTACTCATAGGAACATAGGCAGAGCCCCACTGGATCAGGCCAAGGCCCATCTAGTCCAGCTTCCTGCGTCTCCCAGTGGCCCACCAGATGCCTCAGGGGAGCACATGAGATAACAAGACACTTCGGTTGCCACTCCCCTGCATGTGGCAAAGGAGTCTGGACAGGGCCTCCCCCTCGATCGTCCAGCCTTTCATATGGAGGCCTGCCCCCCCTTTGACCAGGTGGGCCTCTCCTGCTTGTGACTCAACTTCTCTCCCCCCCCTACCCCATTGCCTTGTAGGGTCCTGGGCAGCGTCTCGCAGTTTGAGGAGTTTGGCCGCGTTTTCCACTGTGCCAAGAACTCACCCATGAACCCAGCACAGAAATGCTCCGTCTGGTGAAGTGCCCGCCGGGCCCCCCCCCCCCCCCCCCCCCCACCCTCTGCCTGGTGTGTGCCGAGGGACCCGCCACTGCCGCTCGGCTCCTTGCCCGGCAAAGCCACGAGGGGAGCCCCCCTGCCCTGCCGAGCAAGGCCTGGCCTGGCGGGCAGCAGCACCCCGCGTGGAGCCCAAAGAGACGGGTGAAAGATGGCCGATGCGGGTTTTTTTTTTGAGTTCAGGTTGTATTTAATTTTGTGCCGGCTGCTCTAGGAAGCGACGTTCTCCTCCTCCCTGCCTCGCAGAGATCCCTGCAAACCTGGGCTGGGTCCTCCCTTTTGGGCTAGAGCCGCCAAGCGCAGGTTAGGTTACCCGGGCACCTTACTGCCAAATTCGGCCCTGCTGTAACCATGGCGACAGAACGGTCTGGGTACAGCCTGCTTCTTCCACCAGTTACAAAAGAGGGAGAGAATTTGGACCGCCAAAGTGTGTGGCCTGCAAAAGCGGCTCGCTCAAAACTCCGTATTTCTGATTTCCCAGCCTGCCCCCCTCCCCCAGCCCATCCTTGAATGCCACTTGGCCCCGGAAACATGAGCCCCAGATTTCTCTGAAATGGGTGCAGCCAACATCCCTGGCATGGGTGCGGCTGTGCTTCAGCAAAGGAGAGACTGGCATGCTGTGACCCAGCCCCTCCCCCCTCTGAGCCAGCATCATTCCAAGATCAGATTTTTCGCAACTGGCCCCTCCCCGGTCTCCTCCCCACCCTCGTCCTGGCCAGCAGTTGGCACTGTCTGGGCAGCAGTGGCTCTTTGTACAGAAATGTTGCGCTGTATTTTTCTGCTCTTCGTTGTGTTGAATTAAAAGGCCAGAGCTGTTTTGTCTGCATGGGCAAATTAACCGACTGGCTGGTGAATTGGACTCCTAATGGGCATCCCATCTGACGGGCTCAGGGCGGGCGCCGATAGGCTAGTTGTCCAACCTGGCCCCGCCCCACTTGGAGTGAAAGCCCATCTGAATGGAAACGTTTTCTGCCACTTCTGGATACACGCGCAGGCTCAGAGTCTCCGGGCGAAGAGACGTCCAGCCTTGAGGGGCAGCGGCTGTATTCCTGGTTTGGCACCGCACGTAGCACTGGAGGAAAAAAACACTGCCCGGGTCCCAGGACACATCCGGAGCTGTTGTCCAGACAAAGTCTAGTAGCCCCAAAGGACCAAGGAGACCAGAAGAAGGGCCAGAAAGGTGGGCTTCATGGAGTCGGCAGCATTCAGAGGCAGGCCGCAGTCCTCGTAGGGCTCCAGGCAGGCAGCAAATGCCATGAGATGCGCCACATACGTCTGCTCTTGCACCCCATGGAAAAGGTGGGCCATGGGGCCCTTGGCCATGATGGCCACATCTTCCCCACCGTGGGTTTCTGAGTCGAGGGGCACTGCAGCTTGCTGGTGGTAGTCGTCCCTTTCTAGGAAGAGAAGAGAGGAACAGGACGAGGTCACAGGCAGCCATGCGCTCCTCACCCCATGACTCATCACTGTGGCGTTGCTGCGGTGTGCTCCCCGCTCTTCATGCAGCCTGCCTCTGCTCTGACTCCCGTCTGCCAAGCCAAACACCAGGGAGGCCACAACAGCAGTCAAGCTCCTCGTGTCCACTCCCTCTTACCTCCCACTCTCCCAACAGAAACCTCCATGACGACCCACTTCCCCTATGCCAACCAGTGGCTCTGCTTTGAATCACACCCCATGCTCATCACTGGGGACACGCCTTCCTGATTTGAGTTGCCCCTCCCTGCCAGCAATTTTCAAATGGTGTGCTGTGGCACATTGGTGTGCCACAAAAGGCTCGCAGGTGCACCTCGGGAGTTTGGAGTGCAGCGGCTGCTGTGAAAATTGGGCAAATATTGAGCTCCCCCCTCACCAGCTGTTCAATGGTGAAAGAAGCAACCACTCCAGATTATCAAGGAGTTGATAATAATCGTGCCTCTCTCTTGCCCTCACATATGCTTTGGCCCGTGGACTCAATGGCAGGCCGCTAGTTCTCTGGCGGATGACTACTGTTGAACGGTTGCCCAGCCTGGTCCAGCCACCCCTTCACACCCAGTCACCAGTCAGTGCCACCTTACCACTCTCTTCAGCGTCCACACTGGGACGCCCCTGGCTGGTAATCTGGTAGCCCGGCCCATTCCCGTACAGAATGGAGGTGTAGGTCTTGTTGTCTTCTGCTTCCTTGGGGGCCAAGCCTGTGGAAAGAGGAGGCACGAGCACTGAGGACACGCACGACATGGGGTTTCTTCCCCGGGGTTGTCTCATCGGAAGCAAAGGTCAGCCTTCCTGGCCCCTGAGGCAGCACCCCAAGCACTGCCCCCCATTACTGACCAGGTGACGTATCAGCCTCTATTCCCCCCCCCAGACTGGAAGAGGCAGGCCGAGCAAGAGAGGAGGGGTTGGAGGAGAGGAGAGGAGGGGACGAGCTAGAGGGTTGGAGGCTGTAGCTCCTCTTCCATTCTGTTCCCCTTTTCTAACCCCAAGAGTGGGAGGAGCGGTGGCGGTGAATAGACCGACAGAGTTGGGTGCCCCTGCCAATCTGTGGCCTGAGGATGGCCCAGCCCTGTTGGAGGCTCTCCAGGACCTTGGACAGCGGTCTTTGCCCCACCCAGCTCCCTGGTTCTGCCTTGCTCTGAGGTAAGGCCCTTCATTGTCACAGCCCATGATCCCTATAGGAGCAACGTGACCATGTTCCGCCCATGATCCCTATAGGAGCATCACGACCATGTTCCTCTTTGGAACCAGCTATCGCAACCTCAGCATCCTTCCCAAGCCCCACATGAGAACCAGAGTCATGACTTCCAGACTCCTCCACAGCACCCAAGCGCACCCCACCCCCAAATCCAGCCTCGTACCAAAGATGGAGGTTCCCCTCAGGGTGTAGCCGCCAAAGGTGAACACGTGGGAGTGGTCGGCCGTCACCACGCTGAGCGTGTCGTCTTCATTGGTCAGCTCTCCCGCTCGCTGGATGGCCTTGTCGAACTCCACGGCCTCCGTGAGCGCCCGCTTGGCAATGGTGTCGTGGTGTGCAAGGTCAATCTTGCCTCGTGCAAAGAAATGACAACTCATAAGAATATAAGAACAAGTAGAGCCCCAGTGGATCAAGCCAAGGCTCATTTAGTCCAGCTTCCTGTCTCTCACAGTGGCCCACCAGATGCCCACTCAGGGAGCACACAAAACTAGATACCTGCATCTTGTTGCCACTCCCCTGCATCTGGCATTCCAAGGTGGCCTACTTCTAGAATAAGGAGGTAGCGCCACCCATCATGGCCTGCTTAATAAGTGGCACAGGGGCTCAAGGCTCTGTGCAAACATTTGACCCACTGAAAGTAGCTGGCAGAGGACTCAGACCAACAAATAATGTATGGAATTTGCTTGCTGCCCACTGCACAGGCGCCATGTTGTGGCAGTGCCACTGTAGCTCTGTTTCTAGGGCAATTGTCCATAGTGCTGTAACGAACAAGGGCACAATCCTAACCTGGAGTTAGGCCGGCACAATTAGGCCAGCACAGTTTGGCTGGCACAGGGGACATTGTCAAGTATGTTTGGACCACTCTTGGAGTCAGAAAGGCCGGCACACAGATGTGTGCCAACCCTCCCTGATTCCAAGAGTGGGCCAAACACGCTTTATGGTGTCCCTTGTGCCAGTCAAACTTAACTGTGCCAGTTTAGCTCCAGGTTAGATTGTACCCTGAATGACATTACATTCATTGTAATGTGGAGCCAGCAGAGGAAGAGGGACAAGCAATTCGGTAGTACAAGCAATTGCCCTAAGAATCACAGAACCTGGAACAGTCTCTTGGAAGTCTCTATGGTCTTCTCTATGAGTCTTCCCTAGAGTCTCTATGGTCTTCTCTATGCCTTTCGTGAAGAGGCAAAGACCATAGGGAAGATCACAGAGTGCCATGAGAAGACAAACCACTGAAAACAACTGATCTAGGCACTGAGGAGGGAATCTTTGCTGTCCTTCTAACCATGGAATGACCAGAAAGGTCCGAGGGTCCCAAACCCAACTTATCTTCAACAAAGAGGTAGAAACCCTTCGGATTGCGGCTGAGGATTTTGATAGCTGCCTCCATCATCTCTGCTAGGGATGGGTCAGTGACGTTGTTGCGGTACAGATCGTATTTCATGTCAACTGGTTCGAAAAGACCTGGAATGCCGGGAGAAAGGAACGGTCAAGGGCACTCTGGGAAGAGTGTGCTGGGTGAGGCACTCTGGGGCAAGGACTTCCTTGGGAGGAGGAATGTCTATCTGGACCAATTTATACTGTCGGCAGCAAGTGAGTGTTACAGCTTTTCTTGGACTGTCCCATGCCAGGCTTCAGATGGAGTGGAGGGCTTTAGTTGTGGGATTCTTCCAGAAAACCCTTCTCCTTGACACATCAGCTTCCTGTGTGTGTGTTATTGTCTTACCTGAGAGGGAGCATTCAGACATGAAAAGTACAAGACCAGCCCAAGATCTCCTGAGGCCTGAGGTGGCTTGTTATATGCTTAGGGACACAGAAGATTAAAACACCTCTCTGTGGCAACAGGGAGAGTAAAGGAAAGATTCGAACCCATTACCCATAAGGCGGCTCACAGTGGGATTGTCGGCAGCGCTCATTAGGTCTGTTCTGTTCCAGACGTACTGAGTGCCCTAGAAAGAAATCCAAAGGCTGTTAGGGGTGACAGCACCTCTCAGGATAAAAGCAGCTTGCCATACTCACCGCAGGTTATGTGTAGCTTCTCTGGGAAGTCAGACTGAGCAAAGAACTCCCAGGATCTCTGACTTCACTAATCCTCATGTCTATAAAACCCAGTTTCAGGCTTTCTTGCCTTGGCTATACTGGGCTTTGAGTGTTGCGTGCTCTCCAGCCCTCTGGTGTGCAGGTTTGTATGCGCACCAGAAGCCTAGCATAATATTGCAACAAAGCCACAGCTCGCAATGCAAAATTTAGTGGGATAATCTTACCGGAGAGGAGAGAAGCCACTCGGTGATGAGGTTGCGCCGGTCCTTGCGGATACCACTGTGATTGGCATTGGAGGGATACTCAGGGTCTGGGGTGCCTGCTGGGGTCATGTACCGCCTTCCGCCACCTAGGATCACCTGCCAGGATGGGGTTAGAGCAAAAGAAGGCTTGCGTGCTGATGACATAAATCACAGATGACCAGAAAGTAAGACCTGACCTGGCTTGTTTCTGCACCTTTCACAGAAGTTTTGAGTTGCAAAACTTAGCAGGGGAAGTTTTTGTTGGCTTGGAGCAAAACATTATCACCTGCTAATTGTTGCAGTTGGAAATCCCAGAGCATCACAGCCACTTGGATGAACCTCTGCAGGTCTGGCTCTGGTCAGCACCTGGCTGGATAACTCCCTGGGGACCTTGATCTTTATGATGGCAGACAGGTGGGATACCAAGGTAATAAATATATAAACCTTGAGCTGTGCCCGATAAGGGCACAGCTACAGCAGCTGGTTGAAAGGCTGGGAACCTTGTGGGGCAGTCTTCCCACTCCTCTACTCCACCCAAGGGATGTAGGACTGAAAGGGAGGGGGCCTGGGGGGGTAGGGCTGCAGCCCAAGGAGGAGGAGCAATAGCGACATCAGCCCACCGTGAGGTTGACGTTTTGGATGAGTTGCTGAGAGATGTCCCTGCAGCCTCCTGCGATCGCCTGCTCAGGCATGTCGGCATCCGAGTACCAGTCCCGGTTCACCACGTGCGCATAGGCCCCAGCTGGTGAGGCATGCTGCACCCGCGTGGTGGTCACGATCCCCACAGACCTGCCTGGAATGGAGGAGTGAGATGCGCAGGAATCAAAGCCAAGCCAAGCCAAGCCTCATAGCAACCACAGCTCATCAGTGCTGCATCTAGAAGCGATCTTCAGTGCCACCTCTGAAATTAAGTGGACGGCAGTGCCGCTGAGCATGCAGAGAGTACCTTCCCCCTACAAGGTTTTGATTTGCCTGGGAATCCGTTGCCAGGCAAGCAGCACTGCAAGGTTTTCTTCCTCTCCGCTACGTGTGTGTGTTTTCTAAGAGTGCAATCCTAACCAACTTTCCAGCGCTGTGCCAATGGGGCGTGTGCTGGTAAGGGAGTGTTTGTTCCCTCGCCTTGGAGCTGCATTGCCCAGTGCTGGAAAGTTCGTTAGGACTGTGCCCTAAGCTGTACACTTTGGATGGACATCTGCATTGCTCCCTGGCCCTGGAGCCACTGGTTCCTAACCCCAAACCACTGGATCCCACCCCCAGACACAGGGGGCTCCCCCCCCAAGGGCCCTGCAATGGCAGCAGAGCTTTTCAGGGCAATCCCCCCCCAAAAATGCCATGCTCCCGGAGCAGGTTCCTCGCTCTCTCCTCCCCCAAGACTGCCCAACTGCCGAGCCTTACCTGCCACCTGGGCTCTCTGCAGCAGAGACCGGACTTCATTGCCTGCCGTCGTGTTGCACTGGTCGAACCGGGCAGCTGCGTTCAGCCCGATGGTTTTGTAGTTGCCTTTCACCCCGCAGAGGTAGGCGGTGGCAGTGCCTGCACTGTCGGGCACCTGCCGGTCCACGTTGTACGTCTGCCAAAGCCCAAGGAGATGCGGTCAGGAGCTTACATAAGAACCTAAGAAGAGCCCTGCTGGATCAGGCCAAAGGCCCATCTAGTGCAGCCTCCTGTATCTCACAGCGGCCCACCAGGTGCCCCAGGGAGGCATGAGACAACTAGATGCTTGCATCCTGTGGCCACTCACTTGCACCCGGTACCAGTAGCCCACCACCTTTGTAAGGAGGTTGCACAATCCATCATTGCCTATATAGCCCGTGATGGACCTTTCCTCCAGAAATCCGTCCAATCCCCTCTTAAAGGCATCAAGACCAGATCCCATCACCACCTCCTGTGGCAAAGAGTTCCACAGACTAACTACCCGCTGGGTAAAAAATCTGTTTTAACTCTCCCAACCCTCAGTTTTAGTGGATGCCCGCTGGTTCTGGTGTTTTGAGAGAGGGAAAAGAACATCCCTCTATCAACTCTATCCCTTCCGTGCATAATTTTGTATGTCTCAATCATGTCCCCCCTCAGGCACCTTTTTTCTAGACTGAAGAGCCCCAAATGCTGCAGTCTTTCTTCATAAGGGAGGTGCCCCAGCCCCGTAATCATTTTTGTCGCTCTCTTCTGCACCAGCACCCCAAGATCTCTCTCCTGAGCTGTCACAGACTGCTCAGAACCCATTAGCCTATACGTGAAGTTTTGTTTTTTGGCCCCAACGTGCATCACTTTACATTTGTCTATGTTGAAACGCACCTGCCATTTTGCTGCCCATTCCCCCAACTTGGAGAGCTTGGTCCAAAGCTCTGTCTGGCTCCCTCAGGCAAACTGCTGGCTGGGGCAGGGAGAGAGGGAGGGCGTGTGGGGCTGGCCGGTCCCCCCCCCCCGGTCTGGGCAGGAGAAGGGGCTGGCAATGGAGGAGCCACGTCCTAATTCTCAGTATCGTGAAAGTCCTAATTCTGCATGGCCAAAGTCACACTTGGAAAGCGGCATGGCTTTGTCCCTGGGTCCGGCAACCTGCAAGGCCAGCTTTCCTTTCTTTTTAAGTGTCAAGTCCTAGCTTTTGAGACTGTAAGGAGGGGCTTTAGGAGGCCCGAGCAGCATCACCCGCCAAGCCCAAGAGGGGGAGCTGCTGAGCAAGATTCCAGCACAGCTTTGCTTATGGGGCTCTGCACAGTTTCCCCCTCTTCGCTATGACTCAAAAGAAAGAATTCAGAGCAATGTTTCCTCTGGAGCAGGGACCCTTCCTCTGGAGCAACCTGCTCTGAATCTCCCACCCACCCCCAACTCTAACTGCTGCACTCCCAGCTTGCCACACTTTTATCCACTTATCCAACACGCCTGTACAGAAATGGACACACACACGGAACATGAATGTCCTGTTTTAAGCTGTAAACCACCACTGGGCCACAATTCTCTAGAGACCCAGGGTGGCAGCATCTTGATGATGAAGCCCCTAGAAAGTTGTAGAGGAAGACCAGCCATGCCCACTCAGACTGCAGTGCAATTGGAGCACCTGCTTGCCTCTTTGTATGCACATGGTGGCTATTTTGAAAAGTGTACACAGGTATACACCATTTCAGCTCATCATGCTGGCCCAGGCCTAGATAGCAACTCTTTTCTATCTGATAGGGGGATGGCCCCAGTGATGTCATGCAGGGGGAACGCGGGGGAACTCAGTTCCACTAGTTAAAATTAGGGCTGACTCCGCCCACTTCACTCTCCCTCCTCCCCCCTCCCAATTCCTCTGCAAAGAGCTTTTCTTCTTGGTTGGCCGGCACTCAGAGGGTTAAAGGGAGCGACTCCGGATTCTTAGGGGGGCGAAGGCCCTCTTACCTCCCCTGCCCCGGACACTTTGGCATGACAGCAGGCAGTAATCCAAGCCCACAAAGCTTTTCTACACATAGTGATGGGGGATGCAATCCTAACCTGGAGTTACACCGGTACAAGGGCCACCATAAAGTATGTTTGGATCACTCTTGGAGTCAGAGAGGCCAGCAGGCAGCACTCCGAGAGTGGTCCAAATGCACTTTATGGTGGCCCTGGTGCCAGCCAAACTTTGCTGGCCTAACTACGCCAGCCTCTAACTCCAGGTTAGGATTGCACTCTGGGAAATCGGATGAAGCGGCCATTGGTCTCTGGAACTCAGGGCTGCTTCCATTGACTGGTCCAGGCTCTCTAATGCCACAAGCAGAGACCCCTTCCTAGCCCTACTCCTCAGATCCAGTTCTAACTGGACATACTGGAGACACTGGAAGACTTTCGGCCATGCCAAGAGCTACAGCTTTATGAGAGAAGGTTAAAGACAGTCTTTACCAATTGAATTGCTGCCTAACATGCTTGGGGAGGGAATAATAGCACCCGGGCAGCCCTTGGGAGGACAGGGGTCGGCAGCAATCGCTAGGAGTTCAGTGGAGATGGCGGCAGGCAAGTCTCAGCACCTTGGAAAGAGCCACGAAGGGAAACGCGTCCATCGCCAGGGGAGTTTCGGGGCCCAGGTGGTTCTGCATCTGCCCTTTCAGGATGCGGGTGGCGGTGATGGTGGGAACGCCCATGCCTGCCAGGGAAGACAAACGCACTGTGATCTGGACTTAGACCCACCCCAGTCTCCATGCCCAACAGCTCCCAGATTGGCTTCCTTTCAGAGAACATCTTTGTGGCCAATGAAGACCCTCAAGTTCATTTGCCTCCAGCCGCTGCATCAGCAAAAATTTGATGGGTGGAATTAGGGTGCCCAGAGGTGGATCTAAGGGGGGGGCAAATCCATAAGTCTTGCAAGAAGCCTTACCTTGCAGTGGAAAACACTCCTCTCCTGCACTGTTCTAGCCACTCCTCACAGGGAAAAGCAACATCTTGGCGTTGCTTACTGGCTACAGCAGCAAGGGAGAGGAGGGATTTGCATGACAGGGTAAGGCTTCTTGCAACACTTAGAGCTTTGCCCCCCCCCTTAGATCTGCCTCTGAGGGTGCCTGTGTGCCAGAAAACCCATTAGGATGGAGGTAGGCCCAGCCAGGTAGCGGAAAGTTTCCCCAAGCCACCATGTTCCAGAACAGTGGTTCCCAGACTGTGGGTCTGGACCCATCAGTGGATTGCATGCCAATTTTAGGTGGGTCATGAAGCACTTACCGCAGCCATCATTGAAAGTATGGGAAGATACTTCCCCACAGGAGTGGGGGAGGGCTGTGTAGTTATTTTGCTTTTGACAAGGTTGTAAATAGGTTTTTTTTTTCTGCAATCCTAACCTGAAGTTAGGCTGGCACAGGCCATCAAAGTTTGGCCGGCACCAGGGCCACCCTAAAGCGCACTTGGACCACTCTAGGAGTCAGGGAGGACGGCACATCTCTGTGTGCTGGCCTCTCTGACTCCGAAAGTGGTCCAAACATACTTTACAGTGTCCCTTGTGCTGGCTAAACTTTGCTGGCCGAACTGTGCCGGCCGAACTCCAGGTTAGGATTGCGCCCTGATTCACGTTGCTATTGGAAAATGGCTGAGAAATAACCCGACTTCTTGTTGCGTTCTCAGGAAAGCAGTAGGCTCTGGCATCACAATGACAGCACTTCTGTCCAGGACATCACCTAGTGGGTCCTGGAAGATTCTAAAAATTGGGTCCCGGTGCTAAAATGTTTGAGAACCACTGTTCCAGAAAGATGTACCCAGAGGACACAACATCAGCTCAATCACGCATTGCAACATCCTGCTTTCCCAATACTCCACAATTGCACGTGGAGAACTCCACCCAGCTTGAGGCTAGAGGAAGAGAGGATCATTTTTTTCAGAGAGGAAATCTGATGGATTGGATAAAAGATTCCCGTTTATGATGCACACACACACATCCCACTGCTGCCTCTGGTCAAACAGATGTTGCAGACTCTTAAGAATCCGCAAAACTTCTTAGACCAGAAGCCAAAGTGAGACAAAATAAATTAATGCTTAGTAATGTTTGTCACCATTGTGCAGGATGTTTTTGTACGCTGTGCTTCTGTAATTGTATTGCTCCATGTAGCAATGTTTTGTTATCTTAATGAGTCATCTTGGGTTGGGCAGGAATGGGGGGGCATAAAAATCTTTAGAAAGATGTTCTGAGTTTATTGGACTTCGTATCTGTATCAGATCCATATCAGCACATGGACTGTGCATAGCAGATTGATGGGGGGCACCCACCTCCACCCTCCCACCTGCCTCCATTGCGCTTCCACCTCTCACCCCCCCTCCCTAAATGTGAAAAGAAAGGAAGAGGAAATGTGGAGGAGAGTGCGGGGGGGGGAGTCCCATTCTTCTCTCCCTTTTCCAGTCCAAACAGAGCAGAGACTGGCCCATCAGCAGCCATGTTCAAGCAGTGTGCCTTGGCACATTGGTGTGCAGAAAATGAGCCGCAGGGGTACCACAGGAGTTTGAAGGAGGGCCATTGGGGGATGTGAGCCCTTTATCGGCAACGTGATGTTGCCAGGTCAATTGTAAAGCAAAAACCAAAAACCTGATGGTGTGCCTTGACCATTGTAGAGCCTAGTTGGGGGGTGCTCCGAGAGTCCCCTTTGGGAACGCTGGCAGCCCCCCTCTGTGAGGAATGCCTGGTTGCGGGACTGACGTCGCTCCCATTATAGGGGGCTTTCCAACATACAGTTCCAATACCCCACCATGTCTCCAGTACAGGGACTTTCCAGTACACGTGGCACCTGTTTCCTGAGCATGTCTCAAGTGCATTCAAAGCTCACTTTGCTAAGAGGGCAATATTTACATAGCTTTCCTATATCCATTGTTGCTGAGGCATGTGATAGGAGGAAGGTTTTAGCCAATGCTATTGCATATTGGTGACGTGTAAAAGCTTCAATTAAAGGGAACCTCGAGAAGGCACTTGAGGCGATTCCGACACTAACCAACAAGGTCTGATGTGACTCCCTTCCAACAGAGCCTTATCAGTGTGCCAAGAAAAAGGTTGAAAATTGCTGAGCGGGAGGGGGGGGGCAGAATTTGGCCCACAGCTGCAGGTAGACTTGCCAGGTTTTCAAAATGACCGTAAGGGACACACCGGTATCGGGATCCTGCTTTCTATCCAACCACTCCATGGTTACCAGAAATAATATAAAAATTATGCAGTTAGCCGTGGCAAGGCAGCAGCAGCAGCAGCAGCAGAATTTTAGAATGGGATTTTGTAAGTCCCATTCAACATTGATGTGGGACACGATTTTTAAATCTTAAATACGGGAAGTCCCTTATAACAAGAGGCACCTGGCAAGTCTAGCTGCAGGTGCTAGGAGTTCTTGGGACCAAAAAATGTTGGTACTCACTCACTCTCTCTCTCTCTCTCTCTCACACACACACACACACACACACACACACAGAGAGAGAGAGAGAGAGAGAGAGAGAGAGAGAGAGATTTCCAGCTCAATCGGTGCAGCAGACAAGGACAAGCCCAACCTCTGCTCCTGCTACTCACCATCTCCCAGAAAGAGGATGAGATTTTTGGCTCGATAGTGCCGTTGACGGAGCTGCAGGGCTGCTTGGAGAGCCTTGGATGCCTGCTCGTTCCAGAATGTCGCCTTCTCCTCTTCCACTTAAAGAACATAAAAGTGACAGGGACTGGGTAGGTTTGGAGAGGAGCGAGCAGCAGCCCCACCCCTGAGAAACCCTCGTCTGGCTGAGCAAAGCAATCTGCATTCGGAAGGAGACCAACAATGTAAGCATAGCCATGTTTACTCAGAAGGAAGTCTCATTGGGTTCATTGATACTTACTCCCAGGTGAGTGTGTACAGGAGTGCAGCTTTACTGGGAACATTGCCATATTGCTCCCTGCCGGTGCAGGATGCGTGTGCAGGTCTGTGGCCCCCTTTCTCCTCTTCCTCGCTCCACCTCCCTGTGGCCTGTGGCAGGCCTCAGCCTCAGTTTCCCACCTGCCACATGAGCATGACAGTCATGCTCCCTGTCAGGACAGGGTCGTTGCAGAGACACATGAAGGGCCCCACACTCCAACAGTATTGTTAATTCCAGTGGCTCCCAAACTGTGGGTTGGGAGGGACCCATCAATTCAGGTGGGTCGCGAAGTACCTGGAGCAGCCATCATTGAAAATATGGGAAGATGGGATGCTGGAAAGGGAAAAAGCTGTGTGGTTGTTTTGCTTGTGTCAAGGTTATAAATAGGCTTTTTTTCTTTCTGATTCATAAGAACATAAGAAGAGCCCCACTGGATCAGGCCAAAGGCCCATCTAGTCCAGCTTCCTGTATCTCACAGTGGCCCACCAGGTGCCTAAGGGAGCTCAGTAGACAACAAGATGCTTGCATCCTGTTGCCACTCCCTTGCACCTGGCATTCTGAAGTAGCCTACCATTAACGTAAGGAGGTTGCCCAACCCTTCATGGCCTATTGCCCACGATGGACCTTTCCTCCAGAAATCCATCCAGTCCCCTTTTAAAGGCATCAAGGCCAGATGCCATTGCCACCTCCTGTGGCAAGGAGTTCCATAGCTTAACTACCCACTGGGTAAAAAAGTATTTCCTTTTGTCTCTTCTCACTCTCCCAACACTCAATTTCAGCGGCTGCCCCCTGGTTCTGGTATTGTGAGAGAGGGAGAAGAACATCCCTCTATCGACTCTATCCCTCCCGTGCATAATTTTGTATGTCTATTTTATAGTATATTTATATTTCCCAATTCACTTTGCAATTGGGAAATGGATGAGAAAAACCTGTTGCTGCCATCTCAGGAAAGCAGCAGGCTCTGGCATCACATCAGGTGGGTCCTGGACAGACTGTCAATCTAAAAAGTAGGTCCCTCTGCTAAAAGGTTTGAGAACCTCTGGTTTATTCTGTTAAAATTAGGCTGTTTTTCTGGTTAAAAAAAAACAACCCAGAGTGGCTGGAGTGCAATAAAGCCATTGTAAAACTCATTAAAACAACCGGGATTGCTTTGGTTTGGCTGGTTGGTTCCACCCCCCATGTCTCATGCCAGCAGGGCCTGGGGAGGGGAGTGTGTGATTGCGTGTGCGTGCGCGCGCGCGCGTGCAGTGAATTAGAAAGCCTGCTCTGAGCTGAGCAACCGCCAATGTCCTGCTGGGGACTGCGCTAGACCTTTGAACTGATCCTGCACAGCAAGGCATGAAGAAGTTGATTATGACTATCTAACTGGGCGAGCTTTATCAGTATCAGAGTGACTCTTGCTGGGAAAATAAAGGTATCTAGATAAGGATTGTTGTTGTTGTTCAGTCGCTAAGTCATGTCCGACTCTCCGCGGCCCCCTGGACCACAGCACGCCAGGCCTCCCTGTCCTCCACTAGCTTCCGGAGTTCGCCCAATTTCATGTTCATCACTTTGGTGACACTATCTGACCATCTCATCCTCTGCCGCCCCCTCTTCCTTTTGCCTTCCATTTTTCCCAGCAGGAGGATCTTTTCTAAAGAGTCCTCTCTTCTCAGGAGGTGGCCAAAGTATTGGAGCTTCAGCTTCAGGATTTGTCCTTCCAGGGAGCAATCTGGCTTGACTTCCTGGAGGATTGACCGACTGGATCTCCTTGCAGTCCAGGGGACTCTCAAGAGTCTTCTCCAGCACCATAATTCGAAAGCATCTATTCTTCGGCACTCTGCCTTTCGTATGGTCCAGCTCTCACAGCCATACATGGCTACTGGGAAAACCATCGCTTTGACTATGCGAACCTTTGTTGGCAGGGTGATGGCAGGCTTTTTATTAAGTTGTCTAGGTTCGCCATAGCTTTCTTCCCAAGAAGTAAACGTCTTTTAATTTTATGGCTGCAGTCACCATCTGCAGTGATCTTGGAGCCCAGGAAAATAAAGTCTGTCACTGCTTCCATTTCTTCCCCTTCTATTTGCCAGGAAGTGATGGGAGTGGTTGCCATGATCTTAGTTTTTTTAATGTTGAGCTTCAAGCCAATTTTGGCACTTTCCTCTTTCACCCTCCTCAGAAGGTTCTTTAGGTCTTCCTCACTTTCTGCCATTAGAGTGGTATCGTCTGCATATCTGAGATTGTTGATAAGGATTAGGCAGAGCTGAATATTACTGTGATCTACAGTTCTATTCCCTTTCATGGATCACTGCCTTGTCGTGGCGAAGGGGCTTGAGTAGCTCAATGAAGCTGTGAGCTATGCCATGTATGGTCACCCAAGATGGACAGGTCACAATAGAGAGTTCTGATTAAACGTGATCCGCTGGAGGAGGAAATGACTGAAACTCAAATACTATGGCCACCTCATGAGAAGGGAGGACTCTTTAGAAAAGACGCTCATGCTGGGAAAGATGGAAGGCAAAAGGAGAAGGGGGCGGCAGAGGATGAGATGGTGAGATAGTGTCACCGACGCGATGAACATGAAATTGGGTGAACTCGGGAAGCTGGAGGAGGACAGGGAGGCCTGGCGTGCTGTGGTCCAGGGGGTCGCGAAGAGTCGGACACGACTTAGCAACTGAACAACAACAACGACAGTTCTAGGGGGGGGGGAGAACCATAGGCATCAAATGCACTGACAGCCACCTGCCAGTGGAAGTGACCCAATAAAAACACAATCCTAACCCGGAATTAGGCCGGCACAGTTAGGCCAGCAAAGTTTGGCTGGCGCAGAGGCCACCGTAAAGTGCATTTGGACCACTCTCAGGATCAGGGAGGATGATGCACATTCGTGTGCTGGCCTCTCTGCCTCTGAAAGTGGTGCAAACATACTTCACCGTGTCCCTTTGCTGGCCAAACTGTGCCGGCCTAACTCCAGGTTAAGGTTGCGCTCTAAGAACATAAGAATATAAGAAGAGCCCTGCAGGATCAGGCCAAAGGCCCATCTAGTCCAGCTTCCTGTCTCTCACCGCGGCCCACTGTGAGGTACAGGACACAACAATGGGGGACTAGAACCCCAAGGCATCACTGCTGCCTCTCTGGAAGCAACAGCCCCAACTTGAAGCAACCCCAACCTGAAGCAGTACAGAGCAGTTTGGAGCTGAGGTCTGAGTAAACTTGCTTAAGATCACACTGTTAGCTGAGAAATCTGCTGGCACGGATTGCCTGAATGGCCACAGCCCTTCCCCAGAAAACCCAGCAGTGATCATGAAGGATACGGGGATGTAGCTGGGGGCAGAGCAGAAGCTTTGCATGCAGAAAGTCCTTGGTTTGATCCCTGGCATTCCCAGGTAGGGCAGGGAAAGACAGGTATCCAGAACCGTCCACAGTGACTGCCAGTCAGCACATACAGTACTGACTTAGACAGACCCAGGGTTTAGCCTGATCTAATGCGACCTCAGAGGTTTGCATTTCAGGCATCACGACCACCTCACCACTAAACCAACAGGTGGACAAGCAACTTGCTCAGAGTGCAATCTGAGCCACAAGAGGGGTCTACAAGAGGGGTCTCCAAACTTTTTAACAGGAGGGCCACACCAAATATCTGGCACAGTGTTGAGGGCTAGAAAAATAAAGAAATTTCAGTAAAATTTAAATAAATGCACAGAACTTCGATGAATGAATGAATGAATGAATGAATGAATGAATGAATGAATGAATG
>JAJKFI010012937.1:0-21053 GCA_029204185.1 Lerista edwardsae
AATAATAATAATAATAATAATAATAATAATAATAATAATAATAATAATAATGTGAAAAGCCAAGCCCAGCAGTGCCCATCCTGTGCGATCTGAAGCATCAAAGAATTTGGAGTTTGTGAGAAGTCACCAGGCTGGGCTGATCTTGAAGAAGAATTTGGCAGAGGTCAACAGCTTTAAGATCTCCTCCAAGGCAACAGGCAGCCAGGGTTAAGAGGAGGCAACAATTGCAGGGGGACTAGCACCAATCACTATTGTTTTGCGACTTTCTTGTAATACAAGAGTTCCCGCGTATGGTGAGGGAATTTGCCCTGCTCTGAAACCACCCCGTTGACCACATGACAGGTGGATGAGTTCCTTGAATTGTCTTTGAGGTTCATCACCCATTAGTCAGCTGCCCCACTATGGCAGAATTTGTGCGAAGTAAGTGACCCATACGAGCTCCATAGACCTTTTCCTTTGTTGCCTTCGGGTGATGAGAAGTCAGGGGCATAGCTAAGGAAATGCAGGGGGTGCAATTGCACCGGGCAACAAGGCCTGGGGGTGGGCAACAAACTGAGCGTGACGCTACTGGCCAAAATTTGTGAAAATCTGTATGTATGAATAATACCACCATGTTATAAACCGTTTGATTCAGAATTATGGTCTTTACAGAAATAAAGTCTTCCCATTATTCCCTGCAACCAGCTGCTCATGTTGTCAGCAACATCATCTGTGGACGGACCTTGTGCCTGCCCATCCTGTGAACTTTTCAACACCAAAAGATAAAATCTGAAAAAGGCTCTTCCTAGGGTTGCTCACATGTTAAACTGTACCTGATTGTGTCTGTGCCTGGGTACGATCAGTATTAGTTTATACCTGAGCACAATGATTCACACACTCCATGCAATGCAGGTGCAGTCTGTGTACATTGCACACAAGCGATTGAACTGTTCAAATGAACCCTGATACAGTTAATCACAGGGAAATCTGCCTGGCCTATTGCCAGCCCTTGGTCTGCCTCCAGTGGTGCTCAGCTCAGCACCACAGAGGACCTAGTGCTCTCTTTCCTCTCCAGTGTTGGTTGGTTGGCCTCAGGACTGTTGTGGTGCTATATTGCCCTCTAGAGGCTGCTGCTCGGTTCTAGAAAAGTTCTTTGTTCTATAGGATCATAGTCTCATTCTGCACCAACCGTTCATGAAGTTCAGCTGACCTGAAAGGGTTTTCAATCTATGTGATCTCGGCCAATCAGGGATCACATAACTAACACAATGGCATCATGGCGACACATAGCCAATCAGTGCCCAAGTAAAATCCTTCCCTTGTTCCCACTTTTATGGTGAGCAAAAGAGGGAACACTTCTTTGTTCCCTGGGCAACAGACACACCCTGCTTTGCTGTGTGGCACTAGTGGTTTCATTAGAATGTATACTTCCATGAACGGAAGGTGTTTTGTTTGTGTATGGGGAAGTGATTTTTGCCAAGCCTCCTCCTTCCCACAGCCTCCTGTGCTCTCCAAAAATCTGTTCCTGAGGGTTGGGGGACAGGCTGGATGACGGCAAAGGGAAAGAGACGGGCAGAAATTGCCCCTTGTTGTGCAAGTATGTTAGCACAGTGCAGTAAGATGTTCACACCGACCCAGCTCTGGTTGCATGGAATGTGGCAGATTGTATGTGGGGTTGTGCATCCAAATGCACATTTGTTGGAAGCAATACAGTGTGGATGGACAACAGCCACTTTCAGATATGCATTTGGATCCAGAGGTAAACTGCATTGCATTACTTCAGTGGTCGCTATTTAGATGCTTATATGAATGGCCCCACCCCATTCTGCCACAACAAATCAATTGCATGCACAGCTAATCCATTCTTGGGAGAGTTAGAATGAATAAAAGGAAATACTCTTTTACCCAGCGGGTAATTAATCTGTGGGACTCCTTGCCACAGGAGGCGGTGATGGTGTTTAGCCTAGGGGCCTTTAAAAGGGCATTGGACGTATTTCTGGAGGAAAAGTCCACTGTGGACTATAGGCCATGATGGGTGGTGCAACCTCCTTATGTTAGTAGTGGGCTACCACAGAATGCCAAGTGTTCTTCTGTATGCAATTGGATTAGGGGAACCTCAGGTAAATTGCCCTGGCAATGAAGATGGGCTTTTCCTTTCCCCTGACACTGTCCCCTTGCAATTAGTTTTTCATGCTTTCACAAAAGATGAAAAAAAATACCCCAAAGGTTTTAGGATATGTGTGGAAATGTTCGCAAAGTATGCCCTTTACAGTTCAATCCAGCATTAATTGAACCCCCAGACTATTGCAAATCCTGGTCTTGGAAAATGGCAGAAGTTCTTTGACTAAGGGCACAATCCTAACCTGCCGGCACAGTTAGGCCAGCAAAGTTTGGCCAGCACCAGGGCCACTGTAAAGCATGTTTGCACCACTCTTGGACTCAGGGAGGATGGCGCACATCTGTGTGCTGGCCTCTCTGTCTCTGAGAATGATCCAAACATACTTTACAGTGTCCCTTGTTCCAGCCAAACTGTGCTGGCCTAACTCCTGGTTAGGATTGTGCTCTCAGTAGTGACAAGGCCTTTTGAGACATCAAATATTTTTTGGCGTTGAGAATAAAGCCTAATATGGAACATATTTTTAAAAACTGCTTCAAATTAGGGAGACCCTGCTCATAGTCAAGAGCACTTAATTGGTACTTCATTCCCCTCTTAGTCATTGACCAGTGTGACATTGTTTTTCTACACCCAGAGAATGAGCACTGATGCCTAGTGAGTGAGGAGTGCGCATCTTTTTCTGCTTTCAGAAGAGAGAACAGGCACTGCATGCGCACGCACACAACCTTTTGACCCCTGCATAAACTCTTTTGACCAGGTGCAGCAGTTAGTGGAAGACATCAAGCACATCCTGGACCGGCGGCTGGAGGAGCTGGACTGGATGGATGAAGAAACTCGGCAAGCGGCTCGAGCCAAGGTGGGGAGGGGGGCAGAGGGAGAGCCGAGGCAGGGCCTGGTGTTGCATGCGCAAGCAGATCAGGAGACACGGACCAACAGACCGATCCCCTCTGCTGGGCTCTGCTAATGGAACGTGCATCCCACCAGCAGGATCCAGGCAGACGTGCCTTTATCCTGGCAGGTGCTGGACAACAGTGTTGTGCACTCCGGCACCACCAGCAAGCACCTCAAAGCCAGCAGTGCAGTCGCTGGCAGTGAACAGGATGGTGGCTGTGCAGAGGCTGGCAGTGAGGGATGAGGTGGGGGGAGGGAGAGAGAGAGAGGAGGAAGTGGGGGGATGGGGGTGTTTCTGGGCAGGGAGGGGGGAGGAACCGGGAGTGAGGAGGGGCCAGAGGGATGGCTCGATGGCAATGGTGCACACTAGATCCTGTCCTTTCCTTCTCCATGCCCCTTCCCTCTCCTTGGACATATGCCACCAAAAGAGGAGACCCCTTGCTGCTCATGTAGCCCACCAGGAGATAAGCAGAAGATGATTCCCACTTCCTTCCTGCAGGCTGCCCAAGCGCCTCCTCACCAGACTACGCAGTAACTGAAAAGCTTGGTCCCACCACGAGCACCGATGCACATGTGCCAAACAGTGCACACTGCACTCTCACAAGCCTCGCAAATCAAGGAGATACACGACAATAACGTACTGCCACTGCCCTCTTTACACAGAGCAGGGCCTTTGAAATTAGTTTCCATGAGCAGCTCCCATGCAGTTAGGGCATCATTTCAATGACCCAAGCGCATAGGAAGGACTAATCGTGCCATTCCCCAAATGTGGGCTCAGCAGACACTGGAAAGGGGGTGCTGATTCCGAGGGAAAGGCTCAGGCAACTGGCTCATTTTCAATCAATCAATCAATCAATCAATCAATCGTAATTATATACCGCTTTTCAACACAAAGTTCACAAAGCGGTTTACAGGCAAATAGTAATAATAGAGTTAAGTGGTTCCCTGTCCCAAAGGGCTCACAATCTAAAAAAAATGCAGAACACCCCCAACGACAGCCACTAGAAAAGACACTGTGCAGGGGTGAAGAGGGACAATTGCTCTCCCCCTGCTGAATCTAAGAGGAGCACCACTTGGAAAAGTGCCTCTTGCCCAATTAGCAGGGGTTAATTTTCACCAGTCGCCTTCCACCAGTCAAGATCCTAGACCGTCTCAAAATCTCACCCGTCCACTGCAGCGTGGGACCCAAGCTGCCAAGAGCCAAGCAGGCAAGACAGCAGCTCCACTTCTCCCGCCTAGCATTGGCCAGTCAGTGTGCCCTGCGGTGGTGCCGTTCTGCCCCTTCTTTCCTTCCAGAAAAATGGGAGGGCAGAGGGTATGCACTCATTTCTGAAAGGCCGAGGGAGAGGAAGGGGAAGCAGTGCGCGGCAAGACAGAGAACACACTCAGGGTGGCACACTGTTGGGGTGCCACAGCAGAACAAGCGGAGGAGTGGGAGACTTGGGAACCCTGTGAAAGGTGGTGGAATTCAGCCAAATAAACCCTTCCCCTGCCAAGGTCTACAGCAGGATTTACTGCCCCAGGGCTCTGAGCTCTGGTTCAGGCAGTGCAACAATTTGCTCAGGACTCACTTCTGGGTCCTCTGAGCCACTTCTACAGTATCAGAAGGGATGCTGGGTGCACTGCAGGTGTGGCTGCCCAGGAGCACAAGGATGCTGTCAGAGGGGCCAGGGCAGGCTCTCCTCCAGTCTTCGGAAGCCTACAAGCTTCTTCCTACCCGCATCTGAGCTTCTCTCCTGGACCACTCAAGGTGTTCCTGCCAGGTCTGAGTCTCCTTCCTCTTGCAGCTGCAGCATATGATGGTGATGATCGGCTACCCAGATTTCCTGCTCAACCCGGATGCGATTGACAAGGAATATGAGGCAAGTGTGTGAGTTTCCAGTGGGTTAATCATTGCTTGCCATTTGAGTGCTTGGTCCGCTAATTAACCCATTAAATTTAAATAAATGGGCCTCTTTAAAAAAATCTCAGGATAGATAGGATTACCAGATACAAACAGGGACGTAGTGCCTATACCTTTAAGCACTGTATAGAAGAGGGAATTTGGGCAGGTACAGCTCAAGATGGAAGGGCTTAAAAAGCAGCAACTGCCCAAATGCCCTTTTCTATACAGTGCTTAAAGGTATAGGCACCCTGTCTCTGTTTGTATCTCGTAACCCTAAGACTAGGTGCCCATTTGAGATGGTGGTGAAACCCTCCCCATGAGAAACCTCTGAGGCCCATTTAGAGCTTGATTCTGCCCAGAGATTTCGAAGGAGGAGTGTGCCCCAAGCCCCTGCCCTTATCACTCCTTGATGCCCTGGTGGGAAAAGGGGTGGGGCATAAAATATGGCGCTGGCCCTGGAGCTACCATCTAATGCACACTTTCTTGGGAGTGTAAACCTACTGAATTCAGTGAAACTTCCTTCAGAGTAAACATCCAGAGGATTGCACAGTAAGCTGCTTAAAATCTGCACCTGTAGATTCATGTGGGCCCTCAATTCATCAGTCAATGGCAGCTTTAGTTGATTCATCTTTTAACTAAAGAGATACAAATTTGCAGCCTTAGTGATCTGTCTGCCACTGTAAAATACAGTCTGGCTCATTTTCTTAAGTCGTCTATCCTGCCTTTCAGACATTGGACCTGGTACACTCTTTCCCTTGGTTGTGGGAATTTTGATCGTTGATTGGTGGGAAGTTGCAATGGGAGGGATGGTCCTTCCAAGGCAGGAAGAAGGTCTGTGGGCATCATCAATTCCCTCAATTAAGGCCCAATTCTCTCTGCAGTCACTAGGGGGCAGCACCCTACCCCCTTGATGAGTGGAGAAGCTGTCGGAACCCAGCCAGCCACAAAGGGCACTATTCAATTGATAGTGTATTATGGTCTCCCCCCTTGACTAGTTCATCAGTCCAAGTCCTCCATCCAATAACTTGGTGAGAATTTTCAGCCCCCTCATCTAATCTCAGCTGCATTTCTCGGCAGTTTGAAGTCCACGAGAAAACCTACTTCAAGAACATCCTCAACAGCATCAGGTTCAGCATTAAGTTGTCTGTGAAGAAGATCCGGCAGGAAGTGGACAAGTCAGCGTAGGTATTTTGCTGGAACATACATAAGTCACACCTATTGGCAGAGAGGTGGCGGGTGGCCAGTGGCGGATCTAGGGGGGCAGGGGGGGCATGAGCCATGGGTGCCATCTTGGGGCCATCTAGGGAGGCACCAGTGGCCCCCGCAACATTGCCCGGGTAGACCTGGGCTCTGGAGCCCAGATCTACCCATTGGGACCAGCCGCAAGTAGACCTGGGCTCCCTCAAGGGGAGCCCAGGTCTACCCGCAGCCATTTCTAATGGGTAGACCTGGGCTCCCTCGAAGGGAGCCCAGGTCTACCCCAGGCTGCTTTTGGTGGGTAGACCTGGGCTCCCATGGGGGCGCACTTCTATTGGGTGCCCCGGGCACCATTTTGACTAGGTCCGCCCCTGCAGGTGGCTGCCCGTTTCCTCCTTGAACATCTCTCGATGCCCTGGGTAGGTCTTGCTCCAGGCATCTCCAGAAGGTGGCCACAAGAGTTCAGGCTTGAGCATTCCTCCCCTTCCCCACTGTCTCCTCTTTCCTAGAAGGTTTATTTCACATGAGGGAGGTGCAATGAGACCGTCTGAGGGGGGCAGGCAAGAGGCCATCCACTCCAACCCCTAAAGTTTTCCGAATGGGGTCTTCCGCAAGTAGCCAGCTCCACTGCTGGGCTCCTCTAGTCTTGGCAAGGACAGGGATGGGACCGGGGATTTGCCGGTCCAAGGGTCATGGCTCAGTGGCAGAGCACCTGTTGGGCAGGTAGAAGGTCCAGCAGCTTCTCCAGCCAACCCTTGTCAGAGACCCATCAGAGTTGACTGCACTAAGCAAGGTGCTTTCCTATACCCCTTGTCCCTCCAGCACACAAACTATCCCTTGCACATGCACTGTAATGAGGGAAGAAGAGTCTTGGGCAACCCATGTCTCTCTCTCAGTGGGCTTGGGTTGGGCAGTGGGGTCTAGAGATGGAAGGGCTGAGCCTAGAGGCCGTGCAATGAGGGGGTTCAGGGCTCCCTTCTTCCAGGGGATGCTGTAGACCCCGCCCCCATCAGCACAGTGTGCTCCTTATCCCATGGGGGGGGGGTCCTCAGCAGCAGCACATCCTGGGTCTTTGTTGATTATCACATCTTGTCTCATTGCAGGTGGCTGTTGCCCCCCCCAAGCCCTGAATGCCTACTACCTTCCCAACAAGAACCAGATGGGTATGGGCAGGCATTGCCTGGCTTTCAAATGCATGTCTTTGTTGTTGCTCCCATTTATATCTGGCCCCTCCTCCAGGCGACTCAGGGCAGTGTACATGGGTCCCCCCACCCAATATCACCCTCATAACAATCATGCTGCAAGGTAGGTTCGGCTGCAAGATGGTGAGTGTCCCAAGGTCACCCAGTGCGGATTTGAACTGGGTCTTTCTGAGCCCAGCCCAGCCCAGTCCCCCACCCGCCACAGTATCCCACTGGCTTCCCAAGTGAGCAGGTGGGGGTTGCTGCAGGATTGTTGCTCCGTTCATGTGATTGTATCTATCTCAGCACTTGGTTGTGTCTATCGATTCCCTGCGCTCTCTCTCTCTCTCTCTCTCTCTCTCTCTCTCTCTCTCTCTCTGTGGTGTGTTTTTAACCAAATTTTTACTAAAGTTAAACAAGGCTTACCCTGTTTCTGCCCATTAAAAATCTACAATTATTTGTTGGAGGGACTCTTCACGTCTTTTCTCCAGATAGAACAGTTTGTACATAGCTGCTGGAGACACTCTTCTGTTTTCCAAGAAAAAGGGACAAATGGAACTTACAGGAGGTTGGCAGCTAGTAGGAGAGAGTCTGTGAAGGTGGGCTAAGGTGTGCATAAGAGAAATCTCAAGTGTATCCCTAGAAAAGCGTAATGTGCGCAGCAGCCTTTATAGTGCTGAAGACGGGAGCACCAGAACCTCCTATGAGACTCACTCTAGTCTGATATCTTCATCTTTAGTGACTGACTCAGTTTTTTTTTAAAAAGCAAAGAAGGAGCAAGCTTCTGGTTCTCAAGTTTATGAAGTCTTTAATACTTCATAATCTTGAGAACTAGAAACTTGCTCCTTCTTTGCTTTTTTTAATAACCGAGTCAGGCCGTCAAGCAGTGAACTTGATTACACATTGAGGATGGTGTCCTTATTCAAAATACAGTAACTAGTTACAAAGTTTATGGCAGCTCTGTGGCATCCTTTTGCTTCTGAAATGCACTCCAGGCCTGGGCCTAGAATCTCCCTCCCTCCATCCATCCCCCGTGTCTTCCTGTCTCCCACAGTGTTCCCAGCTGGGATCCTGCAGCCCACACTCTATGACCCGGAGTTCCCACAGTAAGTGCCTCGGCTCAGCTGCTGGAATGGAGATTGGGGAGGCTTAAGGGCAGAGGTTTGGGGTCTGGCCCTCCTCTTCATACAATGAGGTGCTTTGTGGATCTGGGCCTGGAACTGCCTTGTGAGGAATGCCCAAACCAGCACTTCCCTTCTCTGGGGTCAGGAGCATGTCACAGGTGTAGCAATGCTCCTGCCTGCCAAATTCACTCAAGGCCCTGCTACTCTTTCACACATTCAGCAGGGAACACCCCTTCTTTGTGAAAGGAGAATTTTGCTGGGAAGTGGGGTGGGGAGGGTTCTCCAGCCAGTGGCGTCTCTACAGGGAGGGCAAAGCTCTAAGTCTTGCAAGAAGCCTTACGTTGCAGTGGAAATAACTCCTCTCCTGCACTGTTCTAGCCAATCCTCACAGGGAAAAGCAACATCTTGGCGTTGCTTACTGGCTACAGCAGCAAGGGAGAGGAGGGATTTACATGACAGGGTAAGGCTTCTTGCAACACTTAGAGCTCTGCCCTCCCTGTAGAAATGCCTCTGTCTCCAGCCACACCCTTCCACAGCTAGCACTCACTTGTTGTCTGACGGGGGATCGCTCTGTCCCCCCCCCCAATTCATCCACAATGTCTATCTCCCACCTACAGGTCGCTGAACTATGGTGGGATCGGGACCATCATTGGGCACGAGCTGACACATGGCTACGATGACTGGGGTGAGTCTGCCTCCCTTCCTCAGTAAACAGCACCCATTGCCACATCCACAGGTCCCGGGAGGGAGGGAGGGAGGGAGCCCTGGCCCCGGCCCCGGCCCCGGCCCCGGCCCCCAGTTCCAGTGGTGAAGGCAATGAATGAGTGGGGTGCCCTCAAGTGAAGGAGGGTGCGAGGGATGGAGTGACAGGATAAGCTGTCGACTGTGTGCGATTATTCCTCCAAGATTATTCCTCTGCGGCCATCTGACTGGTTCCACGGCACACTGAGGAATTATTTTATTTTGAACAAAATCAATTGACCATCCTAATCTGTGCTGGACCAGGCAGGCTGACTGTGTTGCACTGTATCCAGCACAGATTAGGAGCATTCTGGGAAGTAAGGAGCAACTTGGAGTAAGGGCTACTTGGATTTGCACCTCCAATTTTGTGGGTGTAGATCCGAGTGTCCCGTGTAATGTTGCTCCAGTAGGGGCTGGGGGTTAGGATCCAGCATGGGCTGCCCAGGCTGCTCCCAGCCCCTCCTGGGTCCAGTCCACCCTCCCCCACCCCCCCCCCCCCAGGGCACCTCCATTCTGCCCTCCCACCACCCTCTGTGCCAACCCACCTTTTCTGGGCACAGGTCCAGGACTGCTAGGCCAGCACACATCTGTCCACTGGCCCGGCCTCTCCTGAGTGTCCTCCGTAAAGCCATGTACTTTATGACACATTTGCAACACTTGGGAGCGGCACTTGGGGGGTGGGGTGGGATTACACTGTAACTAGACCTGCAGAATTAGTGCATGTCTATGGGACAAAGCCCTTCTCTTCACAAAAGAATCCACCCAATGCAAATGGGGGGGGGCTCTTGATCATGTATTGATAGCAAGTATAAGACAATGAATGTGAACAAATGCTCTTGAGGGTGGGAATTTCTCTCTGCTCTTTTGCAATTTAGAGCACAATCTTAATCTGGAGTTAGGCCGGCACAGTTAGGACAGCAAAGTTTGGCTGGCCCAAAGGACACTGTAAAATATGTTTGGACCATTCTTGGAGTCAGAAAGGCAAGCACACAGACTCCGAGAGTGGTCCAAACGCACTTTACGGTGACCCTTGTGTTGGCCAAACTTTGCTGGCCTAACTGTGCCTGCCTAACTCCAGGTTAGGATTTTGTTCTTATTTGATAGATAAGTTATATTCTTTCTCTCTTCCCCCCCCCCATTTTAACAGAATGCAAAAATGTGCACACAGCTAGAGAAAAGTGCACTTATTGCAAATGCTTAAAATACTCTGCCAATAATTACACCAGGAGAAGGCCCGTATTCAATTTTTGAATCCAAACATGGTTCAGTAGTAGCACTTCTTGTGCCAAAATGGATTGTTTGATAGTTAAGAACAGAGTTGAGTTGCGGTTGTTGTTGTTGTTGTTGTTTCTTCTTTGGTAAATATCTCCTGCATCTTGTTTAGCTATTTCGTTTTTTGGCTGCTTTCCTGTGATTTGCATATGTTATTTTCACTTATGTCAGCATATAGAATAGAGGATTAGAAACATTTATAGGGTGACTCCTAACCAAGTGTTAAGTGAATTGAAGCGGGGTAAACGGATGTTCCTCCTTAAGCTTGTTCTGGGTCATGCTTTGACTCGCCCCTCCTCACAAAGCCCCCACCCTGCAAATATCCTCACCCCACTCATTCTGCATGTGCCTGATGGAAGACAAAAGGGAAGGGAGGAAGGGAGGGCATGAGTGGGATCAAAGATTTCCTTCCCGCCCCCAGGCTCTGTTTCTGCTGGACAAAACTGGTCCCTCGACTTGCTCAAGGAGAAAGGGCAATAGTTTAGCTCAGCGGTTCTCAAACTTGTAGAGTCCCTACAGGCTCCTCCCTGATTTATAGGAACATAAGAACCATTCCACTGCATCAGGCCTACCTAGTCCAGCTTCCTGTATCTCACAGTGGCCCACCAGATGCCTCAGGGAGCACACGAGAGGACAAGATGCCTGCATCCTGTTGCCACTCCCTCACACCTGGCATTCTGAAGTAGCCTACTACTAACGTAAGGAGGTTGCACAACCCATCATGGTCCACCTATAGCCCACGATGGACTTTTCCTCCAGAAATCTGTCTAATCCCCTTTTAAAGGCACCTAGGCCAGATGCCATCACCACCTCCTGTGGCAAGGATTAATTACCTGCTGGGTAAAAAAGTATTATGAATGCCAAGGGGCGTGGCTATCATGGTGATTGGGCAGCCATGCTGCCCCCCCCAGTAGCGGCTTGTTTAACCCTTGATGCACAGAGCCTAGTATGCCCTGTCAGTTTCACAAAGCACCACAAACGATGTCGCAACCCATTGATCTGTCCCAGATCCACAGTTTGGGAACCGTTGATTTAGCTTAATAGTTGGAATAGACAAGAGAGAGAAAACGAAAAGAAAGGATCCTTGGGGGTCCTGGCTGCCAGTAGTGGGGGGGGGGAGGAGCAACCTGACCCTGAGGTCAAATGTAGTGGCCTTCTCAGCAGGAATTTGAGGAGCTGGGCAGCTAAATCCTGTTGAACTGCTCTGTTGGCAGAAGTAGCATTTTGCCAGCTCTTGCTACTATAAGGCAGCTGTAAAGTGCGCTCTGGCAGCACATGTTGCTGGCACATTGGCAGGACTGCTGGAGCCTTCCTGCAGACAAGCTGGTGGGGACGGGTGGGGAGGGGGAAAAACTGGCTGGAGAGGGGGAGGAATGGGGCAGGGAGGCTGCAGGAGGGGGTGGATCCAGCAGCACCAGACCCCATCATTATATACCACCTCCCTGCTCCCCTCTCCCTAGACTTGCAAAATCCCTGGCATAGGTCAGGAGGTTTACAGAGGGGAAAGGGGATTTAAATCCCATCTCTCTTTTGAAACCTCCCACTCTGTGTCCCGTCCTCCCCCCCCCCCCCCCGGGGGCAGCACCCACCATTTCAGCACAAGGGGAGATATGATTGGTCCAAAGCAGTGGTGTCATCTAAATGATTTAAGAACAGGTACTCACTTTTGATTGGCACGTGTCGGGACCCGCCCACCGGAAGTGACATCATAAGCCGGAAGTGAGGTCGTGGCAGGAAGTGACATGAAAAAAGCCCTTTTTGAGGCCTCAGACAATTTTAAACTGACCCAACAGTTGCAACAGTATTCCACAGCACCCCCAGAACATGTTAAGGAGGCCTGGCATCATGTTAAAGTGACCCAACAGTTCCAAAACCCCAGAGCAGCTCATTTTTCAGTGGCAAGGCAAGGCAAGGCAAGACTCCGCTCGCTGCCTGCCTGCCTGGCTCTGAGAACGTGCAGGCAACTCAAACATGCAGGAAATTCAAACGTTGCAGGGGGCGGAGTCGACGAGTGGGCGGGTGAATGGGCCATAATCCTAGAAACCGGTACTCGCGTACCCCCGCGTACCCCCTACATGACATCACTGGTCCAAAGGAGGTACACAATTCCACTGGGACGTTCTCCAGCACAACAGCCCATTGGAACGACTTAGAGGTGGGCAAACGCACTCTTGTCCATCCCATGGGCTCTTGCGCAGGAGAACTTCCCAGTGAGCTGGTGCCCTGTGTTAATTGGCAGGCGCACAGTTGCCATTTGGATTCTCCACCAAGTTCAGGAACAAAGCGAGGCCGGTTCTGAGTGGGAAGAAACAGCTCTTGGGGGAGCCACAGCGGAGACTTCCGGATTGTCTCTCCAGTACGAGATGTCAAACTGGAAGGGTACATTCAGTTCTCTGACTGATTGTTTCTCAGGAGGCCAGTATGATCGCCACGGCAACCTGATGCACTGGTGGACAGATTCCTCCTACAGCAAGTTCCTCAAGAAGGCCGAGTGCATCGTGAACTTGTACGACAATTTCACAGTCTACAACCAGAGGGTAAGTCAGGATGTGCGATGCAAAGTTTAGCCAGCAGGGGGCAGAGCTCCCCCTTAGAGGGGTCTCCAGGAGAACCAACCCAGTATTTGTAAATACAGTATTTCAAACCTGCCAAATTTTACAGTTCTACCATTTGTTTTTGAAGGTGAAATTTTGGATCTGAAATTTTAATTTGTATTTTGAATGTGAGATTCTACCCCTTAATTTACGCTGTCCCTCTCTGTTGATGGGTTTGTCTAAGGAGGACAGTGCTAGACGTAACCCCTGTCAACGTGAATACTATTTCATGTTATCCATCAAATGCAATTCAGCATTAAATTTTACTGTATGCCAGAGAGCAACACTGTAGCAAACACTAAATAACAGCAGATTGCAACAATTCAGCACATAGCAGGAATTCTGCTAGCTGGGCAAGAGGCACTTTTCATGTGGTGCTCCTCTTATATTTATCAGTTTGTCCCTGTTCACCCCTGCACAGTGGCCGTTGCTAGTGGTGTTTTGTATTTTTTAGATTGTGAGCCCTTTTGAGACAAGGAGCCATTTAACTTTGTTGTTATTTTTTGCCTGTAAACCGCTGGTGAACTTGTGCTGAAAAGTGGTGTATAAACACCGTTGATTGATTGTTTTGCAAGTGTTCTGAGAATATCTGGAGAGTAGAATTTGTAGGACACGTTGATTTGAGCTCAGCCCTACTGTCCCTAGGCCCAGAGCCTGCTCAGTCTATAGCAGTGGTGTCATCTAAATGATTTAAGAACAGGTACTCACTTTTGATTGGCACGTGTTGGGACCCGCCCACCGGAAGTGATGTCATAAGCCGGAAGTGAGGTCGTGGCAGGAAGTGACATGAAAAAAGCCCTTTTTGAGGCCTCAGACAATTTTAAACTGACCCAACAGTTGCAACAGTATTCCACAGCACCCCCAGAACATGTTAAGGAGGCCTGGCATCATGTTAAAACCCCAGAGCAACTCGTTTTTCAGTGGCAAGGAAAGGAAAGGCTCTGCTCGCTGCCTGCCTGCCTGCCTGCCTGGCTCTGAGAACATGCAGGCAACTCAAACATGCAGGAAATTCAAACATTGCAGAGGGCGGAGTCGACGAGTGGGCGGGCAAATGGGCGAGGCCAGCCGTAATCCTAGAAACCGGTACTCGCGTACCCCCGCATACCCCCTGCATGACATCACTGGTCTATAGTCTGCCACTGCCCCATTCTGTTCTCACTGGCTCTCCTCCGACAACAAGCCAGGCAAAGATGGGAATGCGGCCTCCTTTCTCCTCCAGCAAACATAAGAAGAGCCCTGCTGGATCAGGCCAAGGCCCGTCTAGTCCAGCTTCCTGTATCTCACATTGATCCACCAGATGCCTCAGGGAGCACACAAGGCAAGAAGATGCCTGCATCCTGTTGCCACTCCCTTGCACCTGGCATTCTGAGGTAAATCCTGAGGTAAATCCACTGTCAGTCAAGATTCTCCACAGCATTTCTCTTTGACAGCCACCAGAATCAGATGCTCCTCTTCAGACATGTACTCCTAGGAACAAAGGAACAGCCCCACTGGATCAGGCCAAGGCCCATCTAATCCAGCTCCCTGCATCTCACAGAGGCCCACCAGGTGCCTCAGGGAGCACACAAGACAACAAGATGCCTGCATTCTGTTGCCCCCTCCCTTGCACCTGGTTTTCTGAAGTAGCCTACTACTAATGTAAGGAGGTTCCACCACCCATCATGGCCTGTAGCCTACAGTGGACTTTGCCTCCAGAAATCTGTCCAGTCCCCTTTTAAAGGCACCTAGGCCAGATGCCATCACCACCTCCTGTGGCAAGGAGTTCCAAAGATTAATAACCCGCTTGGTAAAAATTATTTCCTTTTATCTGTTCTAACTCTCCCAATACTCAATTTTAGTGGATGTCCCCTGGTTCTGGTGTTAACCGCAGTGGTGGAGCTGCAGAAGGCAGTAGAGACCGTTACCATCCTCTCAGGAGAGGGCTCAGGAAGAGGCTTGTGGTCATGTAGAGGCTACTACTGCCTCCCTCCGCATCCTCTGCCAGTTGTTCAAAACAGTCCAGGTAGAGGGGATCCTGGGAGGGGAAGAGCATCCCTCTCTCCCTCCCTCCCAGCTAGTCTTCCCAAAACTGGAGAGTGGAATTGGGCACTGCCTTGACATGGGAAGGGCCAAAGGGTGTGATATGGGAGAAACAGCTCAGCATCCCATTCCCTCCTCCTGGTTCCTCCCATTCCAAATAATCTTCCCTGCGGCTGTTTGTTTTGAAGTAAAGAGGAAGGAAAGATTTCAGGAAGTCTCGTTGCAGAACTTCCACATCATGCCTAGCTTTCTCCTCATTAGACAGAGCCATAAAGAAAGAGGAAAGGAGATAAAGATTAGAGGTTGGAGGCTCAGCAGAACAGATAAGTTTGCAAACAGGGTTTAAACTCTTTCAAGGAAGGGAGTGGGGCCCAGGAGAGAAAGGAAAACAAGTATCAGCAGGTGAAGATAATGCAAAGGCAAATAAAGAGAGACAAGGAGGAGTCAAAGAGCAGAGAGATTTCAAAACAAAAGAAAGGAATTAAACTTGAAGGCAATGAAAAAGCCAATGAAAGCAAAATACAAAGGACAACTGTCAGCAGCTGTGTGCTGAGCAGAAATGAAGACAAAATCCCTTCATCTCTGTGCAGAGAAATGAAACACTCTTTGAATTGTCTTCTGGGCAAAGCGGACATTCTCATCCTTTACAAAGCACGAACAGGGGGCAGGGAAGAGCCATTTTTATATATGCATGACATATATAGATGTTATATATATGCGTGATTGCATGACGTTTGGATCGGTGTTGCCATATTATGTGGCTATCATCTAAACCAGGGGTCCTCAAATTTTTTAAACAGGGGGCCAGTTCACTGTTCCTCAGACTGTTGGGGAGGCCGGTCTATAGTTAAAAAAAATGAACAAATTCCTATGCACACGGCACATATATTATTTGTGGTGCAGGGTGTTGTTCACGTAGGCAGTGCCTGACCAAGACCTCCTGGTGTCCTGGTGCCTGAGGCAATATGAAAAATGCAATCCACCCCTATCGGCCTTTATGGGTTATAAATATTCTTGGTAATAAAAATAATAACAGGGAAGTTTTCATCCCTAGCACCATTTCCCTGATGGTCCTGCTCCCTGTCCTGCTTGCAGGGTTCTCCCCACAAGGTCTAAGGACACCAGACCTTCAGCCTGAAGTCAGAAATCTACCACCTCAGTCTTGTGTCTTTGTTATGAAATCATGTCTCCATGGGTTCCACAGAACCCTTCTTCACTGAAGCCAAAAAGAAGGGAAAAGGATGATACATCAGACTGGATAGTCAGCCAAAAAAGACCATAAGAAGTTCCCTTCTTTAAAAAGGAGGTTGAAATTGTCGTTTTTTTTCTCCCTTGTTTTTGCTTTGAGTCTTTTTCTTTTTTGACCAATGCCAAAACCAATGAAGAGTTCTGTTGAGCCCCAAAGACTGCTCACTTTTCCCCACCTTTGTATTTACTTTGGGGTTTTCCTAATGTTTCCCTTTATGCATCATTATAGGTGAAAAGTAACTAATGAATGTATTTTAAAAACACAAATAAATGTGGATTGAAAAGAGTGACGCGATAGAGACGTGCTTTCCCTCAGTTTCTCTGGTGCACTAAATATTTCTCACACCAACATATCCTTTTTATGTTGCCATATAAAAAATGGACACGTTTTATTAATTTCTCTTGCAAAACATTCCACGTTCACCAATAAGCAAGCCCAGTCCACATTTTCCCCTCAGCCCATTTCCCCTTTTCACTCCGCTAAGTCCCCCCCTTTCAACTGTTGTCACCTCACCTCACTGTGTGGAGGGAGGGGGGAAAAGAGGGCGGGAATCAGTCATGTCAAGCTCATTTCTCAGCACTGAAATGATTGGTCTCTCGGGTGCTGTTGCCGTTGAAGAGGTAGCGGAGCGCAGGTGCTGGGGTGAAATGTCGTCCCTCACTAGTGTTTTCAATTCCGGCGGAGCGATTTCCGTATATAAACGCAGCAGGTGGCACGGGCTTTGCTAGATAGAATCAGTTGCCACTGTTGTCTACATTGCCTGCCCCTCCTTGTTTCAGCTCTGAACGACGGGCGGGCTGGGTAAATGTCCTTGGCGGGCCGTATCCGGCCCGCAGGCCATAGTTTGAGGACCCCTGATCAATGGAAACTTGCACTCCAGGTAATTCAGAATCTTATTGGATTCAGGGCGCAGTCCTAACTAATATTGCAGCACCGGGGTCAGGGAAGAAATATTTCCTTACCTTGTGACTGTCCCCCAGCTGCAGGATGCAGCACACACCGTATTGACACAGCTATGTCGGTGCTGGAGAGTTGGTCAGGATTGCCCCCTCAGGCTCACTTGGCAAAAATATTCTGTGTTGTTGGACTACGTTGCTATTGAGGTGAAGACACCTGACTAATTCAGGCTCATGTTGATGTTATCCTGTGATGCTTCATTGAAGGAGCTTGTGGCACCTAAAAAAATAACACATTATTCAGGCATGAGCCTTTGTGGGCTGTAGCTGTCTTCATCAGAAGTGTGATGGGCTCTTTTCAGTTGAAAAATTGTGCACAGTAGTGTTAAAGTGGCCATGAAATACAAAAAATACAGTCTGTGACCCGTTCTGTGTAATGCTTACATTTATGCAAGTGAAGTACAGTGATCCTGCATCATAATCGTGCTGCTTATACTTAGTCAGGTGTAAATAACTTATTTGATTCATTCTAATGCAAAAGTCCCTTTCATGGATCCCTTTCATGGATCACTGCCTTCTCGTGGCGAAGGGGCTTGAGTAGCTCAATGAAGCTGTGAGCTATGCCATGTAGGTTACCCAAGATGGACAGGTCATAGTAGAGAGTTCTGACTAAACGTGATCCGCTGGAGAAGGAAATGGCAACCCACTCCAGTACTCTTGCCAAGAAAACCCCATGGATTAAGAATAGATGCTTTTGAATTATGGTGTTGGAGAAGACTCTTGAGAGTCCCCTGGACTGCAAGGAGAACCAATCGGTCAATCCTCCAGGAAGTCAAGCCTGATTGCTCTCTGGAAGGACAAATCCTGAAGCTGAAGCTCAAGTACTTCGGCCACCTCATGAGAAGAGAGGACTCTTTAGAAAAGACCCTCATGCTGGGAAAGATGGAAGGCAAAAGGAGGAGGGGCGGCAGAGGATGAGATGGTTAGATAGTGTCACTGAAGCAACGAACATGAAATTGGGCGAGCTCAGGAAGCTAGTGGGGGACAGGGAGGCCTGGCGTGCTGTGGTCCAGGGGGTCGCGAAGAGTCGGACACGACTTAGCGACTGAACAACAACAACAACAACAACAACAACAATGCAAAAGTTGTATGTTGGACTCGCCATTTGAAGGCTGTTGAAGAACAGAATTGGTCAGGAGCCCAGTCTCCTAGCAGAGACACCCCACGTGTGTGTGTGTGTGTGTGTGTGTGTGTGTGTGCGCGTGCGTGCGTGCGTGCGTGCGCCACACAAAAAGATGACATTTCCTGCATCTGTTGAAATTCCCTTATCCTGGGTTGGACCCTTGGCCCATGTAGGGTCAATTCTGTCTGTGGCTCTCCAAGGGCTCAGGCAGAGAAGCAATAGCATAGCCAGAGGGAGACAGTGGTACGTATTACAGGCACCAAAATGTGCCGTGTAAATGGCCCCTCCCACTTGCCATCAGAGCTATTCTGGGCAGCAATGGCAGTTGCCATCACTGCCCAGAATGGCTCTGGGAGTTGAGAGGGACCACTTACACAGCACGTTGAGGCACCTGCAGTACTTGCCACACGGCCCTCTCTGGCTGTGCTACTACAGAGAAGCCTCCTTCCGACAAATACCAGAATGAGCCTGGAGCTTCCCTTGTGCAGAGCTGCACCCCCTCACTCAAGTGAACTGTATGAGCTGGAATTAGGGCTATAGCAGAATTTCTTCGTGGCAAAGAGGCTCATTTTGAGTAACTGGAAGGACAGAAACCTACCCACCGTTCAGTTCTGAATTACTGACAAGTCAGCTTCTGACCATGTGAGAACAAGGGTTTTTTGTTTCCGTAGACATGGCAGGTCAAAGTCTTTGGAAACACCTGGGCAGCCTTGGCAGAGTATTTTCCAGGAGGAGTCCGTACTGAGATACTTCCTATCTGCATTCTAGATTGCCAGTCTGCAGTTGCCACAGCAAGGCAGACTGCCGGATACACAAGTGCAACTTCCTGGAGTGGTTAAGTCATCAGTCATTTTAGTAATAATTACTGTATATGCACTAACAGAAGATTAAAAGTCACCTTCACCCAAAGGTCTGGTTCCTGTACTTTGGCCTCCGCTCCTGTGAAATTATCTGGTGAGCACATGCTTGCCCTTGCCCGGTGCCCATCCAGGTCAACAGAACGTGAGTGACTGGAGTGTGTGCCCATCCCTGGCAGGACAGAGTCTAAGATGGGGAGGCTGGCATCTTGGGACCAAGCAGGGACCATACATCATTCCTGTTCAAACAATTTCAAGCTGCATAGATGGGGCTGAAAGTGCAAAGAACAGGAATCCTCATGTTTTCTTCACAGCATGCATGGATCGCACACCCTGATGGACCCACCATTTGTGCTTGCAGTTTGTAATGCTGGCAGGGCTCCTGTGCCTTTGACAGCTGCCCAGCAGGCTGAAATACAGCAGACAACGCTTGATGCCCACGTCTCCGTGCTCAGGAAGGCCGCAGCATCCAATATGCACCTGCTGGAGGCCTAGGAGCCCTAGGAGGGAAAAGGTGGCAACCCAACTTGCAAAGTGTATAGAATACATCCATCTTTGCTCACTAGGCACAGAGTTCCCTTTTAGAGTGATCGTTCTGTTTAGCAGGAGGGAGCAACAATCCTTGTTCATCCCAGCACAACGTCTTTCCGAGTGGCTGTTTGCCGGTATTTTCTTGGTGTCTTTTTTTGCCAGTCCATTTGGTACAGGGAATCTTTTTCCCCTTTCATTTCCTCTGTTATGTAAAACCACTGTTGTTGAAAAGCAATATGATGGTGATGGGTGGATGGATGGATGGAAATGGGGCAGGGCTCTTCCCTCCTAACGTTGCTGTCCTTCCTGCAGGTGAACGGGAAGCACACGCTCGGGGAGAACATCGCGGACATGGGGGGACTGAAACTCGCCTACTATGTACGTACCTTTGCAGGGAAGAGCAGCTCTGTTTAGCAGGGAATCAAAGTCCTGCAAACCAAGCATCCCGAAAGCCAACAGAAGCTGTCTGAGGACAGGTCGGGGTGACTGATGGAGCCTAAGAGGTGCCCCCCAAGAGGACACCTGTGGACACCAGCAAGTCTGGAGCCAGGCTGTCTCACGGTCCCTTTCCCCTGCTCATGGTAACGTGGGTCGGGGTCCTCTGGTTGGGACACGTGGGAGGGGGGGGTGCTGCAGCCCCGCCCACACAGCTCTAACCTGCAACCCGCCCCAAGGGCTCAGGGGCTATCCTGGCACAAAATGGCACACGCTGCCCAGGGGTGCCTGAAGCTGTTCTGTGCATGCAGGAGACTCCAGCTGTAAGGATTGTACCACTGCAGGTTGCTGGCGGACAGTAGTATAGCTACAGGGGGTGGCAGCGTGCTAAGTATTGCAGACACTGCAATGCACCACGTAAACTGCTCCTCCCACTTGCCATTGGAACCACTCAAGTGGGCGGCGCTCCTTATATGGCGCGTCATGGCGCCTGCAGTACTTGCCACAGTGACGGCGCCCCCTGGAGCTTCACTACTACCGGCGGAAGGGAGCCTTTGTGAGTCTTCCTTTAGGCGGAAAAAAACCCTTGCAGCAATCCTGCTGCTCTAGTTTTCTCCTTGCTGGGAACGTTTTACCCACTTTCAAAAGCAGGCTTCACCACCTGCACTCTGAAATGGCCCAGTGTGATCCCTGCCCCCTCGTTCTGCATGTGCAGACCAGGACCGTCCGGATCGGGTGCCTGTGACAGCCGGCGGGTGCACCCCCCCCGTTGGGAAACCCGGGAGCAAAGCTGTTGGCAGCCACTTTTTGCCAGCTTTCTACAGATTGCCTACAATGGGGGCAGCAACCAGCCAGGAAAGCCCCCTCCCACTGCTGGCTCAAAAGCTCACCTCCCACCTTCCG
>JAJKFI010012938.1:0-17200 GCA_029204185.1 Lerista edwardsae
CACACACACACACACACACACACCATTTATTAACTTTACCAACCACAGGGAGGGCCCTGAAGAAAGATGTCTCTGGTACTGCCGGCTACCACATTTTTAAGGAAGTGACAAAGTGGTGTACAGCAGCGGTTCCCAAACTGTCAGTTGGACCCACAAGTGGCCCATGAGCTACTTTCAGGCAACGCTCCGAGAGCAGCCGTATTGAAAATATGGGAAGATGGGACACAGGAAAGGATGGATGACTGTGTGGTTATTTTGTGTGTGTCAAGACTTTTTTCTTTCCGATTCACTTTGCTATTTGAAAATGGATGAAAAGTACCCCAACTGATTGCTGCATTCTCAGGAAAGCAGCAGGCTCTGGTGTCATAACGACAGCACTTCTGGCCATGACATCACTTCCGGTGGGTCCCAGACAGATTGTCCTTCTAAAACGTGGGTCCTGTTGCTGTAAAGTTTGAGAACCACTGACATAGAGGCTAGTGATTTACCTGAGACAGCCGCAGTCCGGCTGGGTCCACTGCCTGTCTGACCGGCTGCTGCTACTGGTGTCACACACTTCCCAATGACTGGGAATAAGAATCATTTGCCTCGCTCCTTCCCACCCAGTGTGACCAAGCAGGAAGTGCGGGTCATGCTGGGAACTCCCAGGGTGTCTCACACTTCCTGTTTTATTCAAATGGGCAGCACAAGGAAGGACTGAGGTCAGTGGGCAGGAAAGTGGATCGGTGTAGACCTTTCTGCTGCGGTCCAGAGGGAGATGGCAGCAGATGTGGCGTGAAGGTGGCCCCTAGGTCTGCTGCCCCCTGCCCCCCTGCCGCCTCATCATCTGCCTCATGGCTGGGCTGGCCCTGGGCAGGGACCGGGTACTGTCACTAGTCTGTGGGGACCGCTGGGTTTCTCTCAAGCCCCCAACCAAGCACTGGGCTGAACCACCAATCCCACTAGCTACCAAGAGCCACTGGGCAAGCAGCTGTTAGCTAAACTAGAGGTGACAAAGTCATCCTCCTTGTAGCACTGTCTGTGTGTGTGTGCGTGCGTGCGTGCGTGTGTGCGTGCGCACACATGTGCTTGCACATGCATGTGTGTGCATGTACACAAGGGGCTCTGCATGCTCTACTACTCAAATACTGCCTTTCATTTGAAAACGATGGGCAGGGCAGAGATCTAATAATATAAGAGAGATGCTGGGCATTTGTGGCTTAGTCATCCCCTTCCTCTCCTCTCCTCTCAGTCAAGCGGCTCCTTGAAAGCTCTTTGGGCACAGGGAGTCTGAAGGGCCATAGCTCAGAGAGCTGGGGAGGGGGAGGAGGACTCCACACTTTCTGCTCTTGGCTTAATTTCCCATGCTAAACATAAACAGCGGCACATTTCCCCCCGGCAGCCCAGCAGACACCTGGCCCTGCGCTGCTCCCCCTTTCACTTGGCTCTGCCTTGCTACGTCACCTGGGTGGGCTTTTGTCCTCCCCACACTGGGCACCTCGAAGCCCCGATTGCTCCCCGTCTCTGCGGAAGCCCCAGCTCCATTGCGATGCGCAGAGAATTGGTTCTCTCTGTGCCGTAACTTTTTGCATTTTGAACGGGATCCAGCTCCTCTCCCTGTGGGCGACGCCTGCGGGCTCATTTCCTACCCGGTGATGTCAGCCGCGCTGGTGTCTCTGACCTTGTGCTGCGAATCCAGCCTTTCACAATAGCCCCGTGAATCAAACCATCCATTACCCACAGACAACGTCAGGGTGGTGACAGTCATCCGCTGAAGCAGGAGACGGAGAGGGGAGCGAGCCCAGCCCTTCTCGCTGGAGGATGCTGGCAGAGGGGCATTGCGGAGCCTGCCTGACAGCGCTAGGCTTGTAGAGCAGGAAAAAAGAAAGGGGAAATGTGTCCCTCCCAGCGTCTAATCAAGAAGTAGCAGAAGGGCCGCTCATGTAACTTGCACTGAAAACGGTTCGTGTCTCATCACCACCGAAGTGGGTGGGTGATGTCACAAAGCCACGTTGTATGTCTGCGAGCATCGTTGGGTGTGGGACCATGCAGAAGTGCACACTCTCGCCCAGTAGCGTAGCTACAGGAAAGGCAACAAGGTAAATATTAATAAATGACAACACTTAGGCTGCAATCCTAAACACACGTACCTGGGAGTAAGTCACATTGAATAAGGAAGGAAGTACTTTTATAAGGAGGTACTTTTTTACCCAGCGGGTAGTTAATCTGTGGAACTCTTTGCCACAGGAGGTGGTGATGGCATCTGGTCTCGATGATGGCATCTGGTCTTAAAGGCATCTGCCTTTAAGAGGGGATTGGACGGATTTCTGGAGGAAAGGTCCATCGTGGGCTATAGGCAATGATGGATTGTGCAACCTCCTTACATTGGTAGTGGGCTACTTCAGAGTACTGGGTGCAAGGGAGTGGCCACAGGATGCAAGCATCTTGTTGTCTCATGCCTCCCTGGGGCACCTGGTGGGCCACTGTGAGATACAGGAAGCCGGACTAGATGGGCCCTTTGCCTGATCCAGCCGGGCTCTTTTTATGTTCTTATGAATCCAGTGATATTTACTTCTGAGTAGACATGGCTAGGATTGCACTGTTAGAATGTGTATAGGGCGTGCAAATCTCTTGCCTGTATTCTCTTGTGTAGCCCTGACAACAACCTTGTAAGGAGAGTACACATCTCTGTCTTTTTTTATTGTTTGAATGTTTTATGACCTACTGTTTTGTCCTTTTAGTACTGATATTCCATTTTTTTTTTTGAGGCATCGTGAGCTGCCTCAAAGCACCTCTTTTTAGAGGGGAAAGGCAGAGTGTAAATGCTTTAACTAACTGAATAAATAAATACATGATGCTTGGGAAGCATTTTGAACACTCGAAAATCCTCGTTTTTGTTTTTACGAATGGTTCTCTGTTAGTCCTGGTGATGGGCTGGGACAAACACAGGGCCGGGAAGCCCTTCCTGCCCTGCCACTTTGGAAGCCCTGCTCAGCTCCCCCCGCCTTCCAACCGCAGCTGCCATTTCTGTGCATTTAGAGACTTCATTCTGAAGCTAACGAGATCAAAATCAATTAAAACCCACACGTTGAAACTGTAATAAAATGCATTACGTGTAACCGCAAAGCCCCACAGACCGACTCCAGTGGGGCCTCCGCATCAGTAGGAGGCAGCGAGAGCAAAGCAGTGAGGCTTTGAAGGGGCCAAGCGTGGCGTGTGGATGCGTGGAGCAGGTGGTTGTCTCCTGCGCGCAGTGGCAGAGCCAGGGAGATGCAGTACGGTAAGTATTGCAGGTGCTGCAATGCACTTGGCAAGCAGCTCCTCCAGCGGCGTCATGCAGCCGGAACGCTGGGCGGAGGAACGGGTGAGCGGCAGCCCGCCCGTTGCGTACCGCTCCATTTCGCCGTCGGAAGAAGACGTCGTGAAGACGGCGAAATGGAGCGGTACGCAACGGGCGGGCTGCCGCTCACCCGTTCCTCCCACCCAGCGTTCCAGCTGCATGACGCTGCTGAGCTCCTCCCACTCATCGTCAGAGCCATTCTGGGCAGCAATAGAAATGCATGTCGCTACCCAAAACGGCTCCAGCAGTGAGTCGGCAAGTTGGTTTTAGAGGAAGGCTCTCATTCTCCAGGTGCCGAATCTGGATTCTGAGGAGGTTTTCTGCACTCGCACGGAATGACGGGCGGGTCACGAGAACAGACCCTGCCCTCTTGCCAACAGCCAACCCTGGAGGGGACCTGGACCCCTTTCTAGTCCCCAGAGCCTCTTTCCCAGCACTTGGAAGATGAAAGCAAGCCAGGGCAAAGCAATCTGAAGAAATCGTTACTTCAGTGCATCTGACTGGGGCCTGTGATTGATTGTTCCCCGGCAACATGGCCGCCCCTATTAGCTTATTGTTTCTTGACTGGAGAGACTTCTGTTTGACTGGCATCCAGTAGCAGTGATGGGGGTGGGGGTGGAAGCTGAGTTGGAGAGAAGGGGCCGGGACTCCGGGGGGGGGGGTCTTCCTGCTTCCAGGGAGTGTTTGCCTTGAGATCTCCACCATCCCCAGTACATACCCCTACATACAAGCCTCCGGTTTTGTAGACGTTCTTTGCTAGAACAGCAAACTCCTTGGTGCAGCTGGTTCTTTAAAAAGATTGCAAAGTACTGGAGAAACAGAACAATAGAATTCCAGCTGTGGATTTTTTTAAAAAACAAACAAACAAACCCAGTAAAGAATTGGTAGACTCTGAGCACATGCAGAGTGCATTCCCTAAATATTGCATAGAACAGGGCCGGCCTTCAGCCAATTTGTCCAATGCCATCACATCGGGCCCCGCACTTTGGGGGCCCCCGCACCAGTGCAGTGAGCATATTGCTTGCTGCGGCAGTCAGTTCTTCTAGGATTGTAGGTCAGTGGGGCCAGCAGAGCAGCTTTACCTTGGGCCCTCTCGGCTGCCCTAGCTTCTGAAGTGCCCAAAATGGACTTCCTGGAAGCAAGTGGGAGTGACATCATCCTGTCACCACCAACTATTTCCAGGTGCCACACTTTGTGTGTGACACCACAAGGGCTTTTCTTGGTGAGTGGGGGGTCCTGTGGGGAGTATTGGGGGCCCCACAGGAATGCCCCACATTGGGCGCTGCCCAGTGGCGTCATGCTGCCAGAACGCTGGGCAGGAGGAACGGGTGAGCGGCAGCCCGCCCGTTGCGTACCGCTCCGTTTCGCCGTCTTCCCCGCCCCGCCCAGCATTCCGGCAGTGTGACGCCACTGGCCCTGCCACTCCTAGAGCCGGCCCTGGCATAGAAGTTACTGGCCCCTAAACAGAAGTACCCCATCTGGGGTTTGGATGCAACTGGCAATTGAGTCCCAATTGACACGAGGCAAAGCAGCATCCCAGCCCAAATCACCCACATGGTGACGCAGCCATGGATGCCAGCTGCACTGTCGCCTCCCAAAGTCAGCAGGGAGGAAGTGAGAGATCGGAGGGCAGGAAATGAAAAGATCTTGGAGACAAGGAAGGAGCAAAGGGGCCGCCGAGAGCCCTGCAGCGGCCCAGGACTGAGCCAGCCGTTCCTCCCTGTGCCTCTAAAAGCAACAGGACAGATATTCACACAGGACTGTGAAAGTTCAACAGGTGAAAATGAAATCCACAGGTGCAAGTCTCCCCTACTTTATCTCCACGTTGGAGAAAGCTGCACCAGTTGAATTTCAGTCATGTCACTGATGAATGCATAGAGACTGTCCTTAGGGGGACCCAAAAATGGACATTCAGCACATGTGTCTGTAGCTATACCCTGCCGCCCACCCAAACTTTTTCACAGAGCAGCTTCATGACACTGGGTAATTTTGAAAAATTACCCAATACCGCACGTAGGGAGGAATGCGCACATTTGGTCTCTCAAACTGTCACCGCAAAGTAACTCACGTTGAGTGTTGCAGGGGGCAGCAGCCGAGTCTCGGGGTCTAAAAAAGGACATAGTGGAGCTGGAAAAGGTGCAGAAGAGAGCGACAAAAATGATTACGGGGCTGGGGCACCTCCCATATGAAGAAAGACTGCAACGTTTGGGGCTCTTCAGTCTAGAAAAAAGGCGCCTGAGGGGGGACATGATTGAGACATACAAAATTATGCACGGAAGGGATAGAGTCGATAGAAGGATGTTCGTTTCCCTCTCTCAGAACACCAGAACCAGGGGGCATCCGCTAAAACTGAGGGTTGGGAGAGTTAAAACAGATAAAAGGAAGTACTTTTTTACCCAGCGGGTAGTTAATCTGTGGAACTCTTTGCCACAGGAGGTGGTGATGGCATCTGGTCTTGATGCGTTTAAGAGGGGATTGGACGGATTTCTGGAGGAAAGGTCCATCGTGGGCTATAGGCAATGATGGATTGTGCAACCTCCTTACAAACCTCTTGCCTCCCTGGGGCACCTGGTGGGCCGCTGTGAGATACAGGAAGCTGGACTAGATGGGCCTTTGGCCTGATCCAGCAGGGCTCTTCTTAAGTTCTTATGTTCTCCAGCCCAAGGGGGCTTGGGCCAGGCCTGACCTCAGAGGTGTTTCACCCGGGAGCTCTGCATCACTGCTTGCCTTGAATTTCAGTCTCCACCGCTCACCCTGAACTAAGTGCTGCCTGGAATCGAGGGCCATACTGTGTTGCAATGCTCATGTTGGCCAGGAAACTCTTGCAGGGAGTGGGGTTCGGCAGCCACATTAGGAACCAAGAGGCTGTAACCAGACAGCTGCAGAAGCATTGCTGGGGGTCGGGGTGGGGAGTGGGGGTGCAGACTGTACTGACTGATGCACTCAGGGATGTGTGCGTGTGCGACACCACTACTGGCCAAGATTGTGAAAATCTTGGCATCTTGACTAATACCATCATGTTATATATTATTCAATAGCTAATTTAATGCAGAATTCAATGAAACCAACCATACTAAAATATCTGCATTCTATCAACAGTTATACCCAAAAAACCAGAAAAGGAAAACACAACTGCTTTTTGTAACAAAAAGTGAATTTCCTTGACACGGCACTGACCAATGAGACCAATTGTTTCAAAAACCAATGTTACTATGTCGTTACTATGTCGTTACTATGTATAGTAGGTGTTACTATGACACAGCAGGGAACCAATGAGGTGTCAGTATGAGTCAGCTCTCATTTCTGTGTATCAGAGCTAATACTAGAACTTTTATTGAGTTGTCATCCAGTTGGCCACTGTGGATTTTTGTTACTGATTTGTTGGGTGATCTGTAATGTTATCTATTAAAATACATAAATAAATAATGCTAATGGGGGCTTACACCAACCCTAGTGCTGCCACTGCATTAAGGTTGTATGTAAAGGTAAAGGTAAAGGTTTCCCCACGACTGAATGGTCTAGTTGTGACCGACTGTAGGGGACGCTGCTCATCTCCATTTCAAAGCCTGTAGAGCCAGCGTTTGTCCCAGGAAAAGCTTCCGTGGTCATGTGGCCGGCATGACTATACGCCGTAGCGCACGGAATGGCGTTACCTTCCAACCGAAGTGGCACCTATTTAGCTAATCGCATTTTTTACATGCTTTCGAATTGCTAGGTTGGCAGGAGCTGGGATAAGCAATGGGAGCTCACTCTGTCATGCGGTCTCGAACTCCCAACCTTCCGGTCAGAAAGCCCAGCCCAGTGGTTTAACCCACAGCGATAGTGATTTATTCTGTATGGTCTGATGCGGGAGGATGTCCATAATGGGGGTGATGCAATGGCTCTTGTACCGGGTGACACAAACTCTAGTGATGCCTCTGGCCAGTGAACATTTGCAAGAGTCCCCAACTAGTCTCAGGCTGCACTGAGCTCCTTCCTGGGTTCTCGCCATGTGGCTCAAATCTCTGTGGTATGCTGAAAATTGGCCTTAAAGCTACCACAATGCAGAGTAGATCTGTCCCTGTTCATACATCCTCTATTCAGGGTGGGCTCCAGCACTAGGAGGGAAATGGTCAGAAGAAGGTGCAGGTGCCAAGACTCATGAACTGTAGGTGTCAAAGCACCAAGTGGAGCTCCGGTCTGGTAGCCATGTAACTTGTGAATGAGTGTGGGCAGAGGCAGATCTAAGGGAGGGCAAAGCTCTAAGTTTTTCAAGAAGCCTTACCTTGCAGTGGAAATCACTCCTCTCCTGCATCATTTTAGCCAATCCTCACAGGGAAAAGCAACATCTTGGCGTTGCTTACTGGCTACAGCAGCAAGGGAGAGGCGGGATTTACATGACAGGGTAAGGCTTCTTGCAACACTTAGAGCTTTGCCCTCCCTGTAGATCTGCCTCTGAGTGTGGGATAGGGAGAGAGGAGCCACCCTTTCTGCTAAGGCTGAACTTCTGCTGTCTTTTATCTCTGTCTTGGCAGATTGATCAAGATGGGTTGACGTTGTCTGAGCGAACCCTGTACCTGGGACAGGATGAGGAAAGTGAAAAGGTGAGCCCACCCATAGATGAAGGTCCCTGATCGGCAGTGGTCTCTCCCCCGTGCCTTGAAGTCTAGGAGGAATTGCTCCTGCAAGCAGTGGGAGCGGGGGGGGTGTTTGTGTGTGCTCTGGAGAGTTGCTCTGGTCCTCACAGTTCCAGGTCTTTTCCCCAGCCATGTGCAGAGCAAGGTCAGTAATGTCCATCTGTGTGGCAAGATGGCCGTGGCCGCGTTGCACTCTGCAAAATCGGGGGGGGGGGGCTGGCTGGCTGTGTAGACGTGTAGCTCCCCTTTCTGAGCAACTCACTCACCCGCCTCCGTCTGCCTTGTGTGAGTCCCTCTTCAGATCCTGGCTGCCTACCGGGTGTTCATGGAACGACTGCTGGGCCTGCTGGGGGCTCAGGACGTGGAGAAGAAGGCCAGCGAGATCCTGCAGCTGGAGCAGAGGTTGGCCAATGTAAGTGTGCAGGATCAGCTCCCTCCCCGTCTCAACCACAGCCAAGTCTGGGCCTGGCTAGGCTATATGGCAGTGTTGTCATGCAGGGGGAACGCGGGGGAACTCAGTTCCACTAGTTAACATTAGGGCTGGCTCCGCCCACTTCACTCTCCCTCCTCCCCCTCCCAATTCCTCTGCAAAGAGCTTTTCTTCTTGGTTGGCTGGCACTCAGAGGGTTAAAGGGAGCGACTCCAGATTCCTAGGGGGGCGAAGGGGAAAGGGCTGCAGTGGGGAAGTCCCGTCCTGCACAGCCCCCTTCCTCGCTCCCTCCAGCCACACACGTGGAGTCAGCAGCCGCTCTGGTGAGTCTGCAGCCCACTGGGGAGAAGGCAGTGATGTCATTCAGGGGGAACGGACCAGAACGGGCGTTCCGGATCCTAACGGGCTCTGTGGCTGCTTCCGGGTTTTTGTTTTTTCCCCCCAACATTTGAATTTGAACTCAATAGTGAGTTCCTGTTCCTAAATCATTTGAATGACACCAGTGCCATGACTGCCTCCTGCCTTTCAGGCTCCCGTCCTGGAGGGAGAAAAGGCAGCAGCTCCTCCTCCTGCCCTGGTCCAGCTCCCCCCCCCACTTGATCTGCTGGAAATATTCCCTGCAATGGCCCACAAAAGAAAGACAGTACCAGGACCGGAGGCCTTTCTCTAATGGCAGAGCCAATCGCCTGCTGGCTAGCCTAACAAACCCGCTGGGCACAAGCATTAAAGAAGGCCCAGTGGCCAAGGACAGGAGTGGCAAATCAGTGGTCTCTGCAGTGGCAGTTCATCGATCTGATCCCCAAGATGCTCACCAGGCAGCACTGCCAGTCCCCACTCCCCTGTGAATGCTACGCCCAGCTGGCACGCCCTTATCCCCCCCCCCCTCAAACCACCTTTTACGTACATGTGCAGGAACTGAAATAAACATGGGCTGCCGAGTGTGTATCCTTTGCTCCACAACAGGAAAGTGGGCAGGATGGGGCGGGGGCAGGTATGAGCTGTGAGGTCTTTCCCCGCTCCCCATTGTTTTGTATGGGTTTTTGGATGCCAATGCCAGCAGCAGTGTTGGCATAGGATCCCATCAACGGTTAGGGCATGGCTGTCATCTGGAGTGGGTTTAGGATATGGCGTACGTCGGTTTCTTGCCCTCCTATCCATGCCTCCACCCTGTTTTTTTTGGGGGGGGGGTGTTGCACATGTGGTAAGAGTACATTGGCATAGAGCTCTGTCTCAGAGCATCTGACCGCACACCTGGGGCTACCACGGCAGGGCTTTGTCGAGGCAGCTGCACCAGCATCTTACGCCAGATCCTGAACGGCTCAGAATACCATTTCCAAAGTTAGTAGCATAGCCACAGGGGGTGGTGCCGTAAATACTGCAGGCACCTCAATGTGCTGTGTAAGTGGCCCCTCCCACTCGCCACTGGCGCCATTCCAAGCACCAGGTGCCTGCTGTACTTTTTGCACCGCCCCCCCCCAACTACACTACTATCCAAAGTATAGAATCGAACCCTTAACCGGGTTCATCAGCACTTCCTCCCCCTCCCCCCCCCCAGGGAGCCCTGAGATTAGGGTTCTGTAGATTGGGATAATGAGAAGAGCAGACCAAATTCACCAGACCAAATTTCCCAGGATTCCTTGGGGGGAGCCCGGATGACTGAAGTGACATAAAGCCAATTTGTTGTGCACACAGGATGAGTGTCTGGCAGGCAGGCAGGCAATGTGCTAAACATTTGTTAACACTCGCCTTTTAGCAACAAAAGGAGCACCTTTGGGAAATTCAGCTATCAAATTCCTCTGCTCTTAAGCACCAATTATCCGCTTTGAGCACAGGAGAAAGGGGGATTTTTCATTACAATTGGCTAAGCAGTCCAGTATTCTAAATAGAACAGGATTCTCACTCGAAGGGCTACATTTCCAAAGCTCAACAATATACGCTCAACAATATAAGCTCAACAATATACCTCTACCCAGACATGTCATGTAGCGGGTAAGCGGGGGTATGCGAGTACCCATTCCTAGGATTAGGGCTGGCCCCGCCCATTCGCCCGCCCACTCGTCGACTCCGTCGGCGCTCCACTCTGCCCCCTGCAACATTTGAATTGCCTGCACGTTTGAGTTGCCTGCACGTTCTCAGAGCCAGGCAGGCAGGCAGGCAGCGGAGCGAGGGAGACCGACAGCAGCAGCAGCGTGAGCAGGTAGACTGCCTGGGGCTCCATCCCGAGGAGGCGCAGCGGTTCCTGGGGGGGGAATTGGTAGCCCGCGCGGTGGCCCTGGGGAAGGCCCGGGACTCCCGGGCCTTCTCCTGGGCCGCCACGTGGCCTACTGAGGAGGCGTGGCAGTTCCTGGGGGCGGTTCCTGGGTTCCGGCTATGACCTCACTTCCGGTGGGCGGGCCCCGACACAAGTGCCAATCAAAAGTGAGTACCTGCTGCTAAATCATTTAGATGCCATTACTGCCTCTACCCCACTCTGGGAGTGCCCCACTGGGCTCACAGTGGCATAGATCATGGGGCTCCCTGCCTTGGTGCTAGTTGTTGCGCTGGCCAAGGGATCCTTCAGTCCATTTCCCCTCCTCCTCCTCCTGCCTTTCTCAGATCACGGTCTCTGAGTACGACGACCTGCGTCGGGATATCAACTCCATGTACAACAAAGTGACCTTGGGAGAGCTGCAGCGTATCACGCCTAATGTAAGTCCTGCGGTCCGGCACCTGTAAGCCCCTCATGAGCACGGCAGTCAGCCAGGATGGAAGGCCGATGGAGATCTCACTTAGCCAGCAATACGGGGCTGATGGCACTGCAGCCAGCTTGGCTTGGTGGCTGTGGCTGAGATGGCTGCTGAACCACTGTGGCCGTGGCTGGCCGCTTGACCTCTCTAGCCAGTTTTGGGGGACACAGTGCTCTCCAACCAGGAGCTCAGACCACAGGTCTTAGTTCTCCTTTCCTTGTCAACTCAAGTAGGCGTCAATCTGGCCTCCAACCAAGTAACCAGTTTTGGGTGCGCCCACAGAAGGAATGACAGCAACATTGGAGAGCCAGTGGGGAATAGTGACTTAGTATTGGACTAGCACTAGAGCCCCGGGTTCGAATCCTTCCAGCGTGAAGAGTGTTCTTGGGCCACTCACTATTTCTCAGGGCGCAATCCTAACATGGAGTTAGGCTGGCACAGTTAGGCCAGCAAAGTTTGGCTGGCACAAGGACACCGTAAAGTATGTTTGGACCACTTTAGGAGTCAGAGAGGCCAGTGCACAGACATGAGCCATCTCCCGGACTCAGAGAGTGGTCCAAGCACACTTTATGGTGGCGCCTGTGCTGGCCAAACTTTGCTGGCCTAACCGTGCCGGCCTAACTCAAGTTAGGATTGTGCCCTCAGTCTGATCTCTCCCCCAGGGTTGTTAGTATAAAGCATGTACTGCTCTGAGATCCGTGGAAAAAGAGCAAGATAGAAATACAATGATATAGCTATAAATAGCAGCCTTGCATCCCCTTTAGGGAAAAAGCGAGATAAAAATATGATAAATAAAAATACTGTTTGTCATCAGTAACACTTGAGAGCAGCGGCGTCATGCAGACGGAATGCTGGGTGGGAGGAACGGATGAGCGGCAGCCCGCCCGTTGCATACTGCTCCGTTTTGCCGTCTTCCCTGCCCCCGTGGGGGCGGGGAAGACGGCGAAATGGAGTGGTACGCAATGGGCGGGCTGCCGCTCACCCGTTCTTCCCACCCAGCATTCCAGTATGCAACGGGCGGGCTGCCGCTCACCCGTTCCTCCCGCCCAGCGTTCCGGCTGCATGACGCCGCTGCTTGAGAGCCATGCTGGGCAGGAATCCGGGAGGCTGGGAGGCTGTCTTCTGGGACTAAAGAGGGCTTTCTCTCCATCTCTGCCAGCTGAAATGGAAGCGGCTGCTCGACAGGATATTCCATGACAGTTTTTCAGAGAACGAGGAGGTGGTGCTCCTGGCCACAGATTACATGCAGCGGGTGTCTGAGCTCATCCACACCACACCTATCAGGTAAGGGCATAAGCAGGATGGGCGATTTGGCTACAATCCTAGGCACACTTACCTGGGCATAAGTCCCATTGAATCTAGTGAGTGGACATGCAAAGGATCGGGCTGTTACTTGGCAAGGCAAGAGGGGCTGAAATTGTGCCCCAAACAGTGTAGGCAGCAGATGTGGGCACCAACATTCCCAGAAAGGGAAGGAGCCCTGCCCTGTTCCCTCTGTGCCCTACCCCAGGTGCCTGAGAGCGCAGTCCTAACCTGGAATTGGGCCGGCACAGTTAGGCCAGCACAAGGGACACCTTAAAGTATGGCCACACTCAGAGTCAGAGACGTCAGCACACAGATGTACGTCATCCTCCCTGACTCCAACATGCTTTACGGTGGCCAGTGATGTCATGCAGGGGGTACGCAGGGGTACGCGAGTACCGGTTTCTAGGATTATGGCTGGCCCCACCCATTCGCCCGCCCACTCGTCGACTCCGCCCCCTGCAACGTTTGAATTCCCTGCACGTTTGAGTTGCCTGCACGTTCTCAGAGCCAGGCAGGCAGGCAGGCAGGCAGCGAGCGGAGCCTTTCCTTGCCACTGAAAAATGAGCTGCTCTGGGGTTTTGGAACTGTTGGGTCACTTTAACATGATGCCAGGCCTCCTTAACATGTTCTGGGGGTGCTGTGGAATCCTGTTGCAACTGTTGGGTCAGTTTAAAATCGTCTGAGGCCTCAAAAAGGGCTTTTTTCATGTCACTTCCTGCCATGACCTCACTTCCGGCTTATGACGTCACTTCTGGTGGGTGGGTCCCGACACGTGCCAATCAAAAGTGAGTACCTGTTCTTAAACCATTTAGATGACACCACTGACGGTGGCCCTTGTGCCGCCCAAACCTTGCTGGCCTAACTGTGCCTGCCTAACTCCAGGATAGGATTGCGCTCTCAGTCTCTTTCTCCAGCCACCCATCTTACCTTCATTCTGCTCCAGGATCCTCCACAACTACATGCTGTGGCGCATAGTGGTGGTGCTGAGCGAGCACCTCTCCACGCCTTTCCGAGACGCCATCCACGAGCTGGCCAAGGAGATGGAGGGCGCCGAGAAGCAGCTGGAGCTGGGCAAAGTCTGCCTGAGCCAGGCCAACAAGCACTTTGGGATGGCCTTGGGGGCCCTCTTCGTGGAGGAATACTTCTCGTCCGCCAGCAAGGCCAAGGTAGGCGCCTGGACGAGGTGGGGGGGGGTGGCGAAACAGGACCTGAGGGGGCAGGGAAGGCTTTGCACAGGGCAGGGAGTCACAGCAGCGTAGCCTGTGCATTGCAGCCACTGCCCAGAATGGCTCTGACAGCGAGTGGGAGGGGCTACTCGCACGGGGCATTGCAGGGCCTGCAGTACTTACCATTGTCCCCCTTTAGCTGCACTTCTGTGTGGTCACAGACACTCAGGTCCTGCTTGCAGCAACATTGGCATCTCCAACATCCTTTTTTAATTTGTTCTGGCCATACACAGCTGGCAACCCAATCCTACGCTGCCTGACCACCTGGGAGCGCAGCAGTAGTTCCACGGCTACTGCTGCATCCTGTGGCAGCCAGGCAGCCAAGGGGAGGCTCCACAGGGGGAGGGGATGCTCGTCCCCTTTCCCTGTGGTAAGGGCACAGGGCAGGCAAGCGGTCTACTCACCTCTGCGCTGGCCATTTAGCCGGCGCAGAAATGAGGCCCTCCATATAAGGCCATGGGGACCCACATAGAGGTAGGAATCAGGCGTCAAGAGTTGCCGCTGGTCCTGCCCCCAGTCCTCCCCTCCCTCCACCCAGTGGTGTCATCCTCAAATTAAGTTCCGGAACGCTAGATGGGACTTACCGCCTGATTGGCTGCCCGTCCATGACGTGTCGCTGCCTGCCCGCCCGCTGCGTGGGCACCCCTGGCTTCGGAGGGGGTGTCCGCCTGCCTGGGGGGCGCGCTGGGTGCCTGGGCAAGCAGCGGAGGGGCGCGCCAACCAGAGGGAGCCCGCACAGCAGGCGGGCAGGCAGCGACACGTCACGGACAGCCTGTCAATCAAGCGGTAGGTTCCGCCTAGCGTTCCGGAACCTAATTTGAGGATGACGCCGCTGCCTCCACCCCAGAACACCTTCCTGCCCCACCCAGAAAGCCCACAACACCGGTGCCCAGTGGACTCACCACTCGCCAACTTGTGGAGCTCTCTGGGCCACACAGGGCCAGTGTCGCCCTGGTGCCCCCCCCCAGTGCTGGCAGTAATGGCTTACCACTGGTGCTGGAGTTGCTTTACGGCGCTTTGCTCAACAGTGATGCAGGTGGTAGACTGGTCCCTAAATAATCTAGAATTGCAGAAGCAAATCACAACCAGGGAGAGGAGGAGGGCATCATGATCTCAGCCTGCCCTGTGCACAGCCGAGAGATGTGGATGCACTTGCTGCGGAAGCAGAGAAAAGCCTCCTTTTGGCAAAATTTCTGTTGCTACTTGTGAACAAGCAGAGAGGGCGTTTGCTTGCCCAGTAGGTAGGGGTGTATGAAAATTGTGTTCTTCTTTCACATGTTTTGTTATTTGAAAGGCAGAAAGTGGTGTTTGTTTTTAAGTTCTCATTCCAAATTTTCATTTTTACTAATTTAAAATACTTCAAAAGCGTATTGGGTAGCTGATCTAGGTGATAGATACAGTGTCAGCAGATGCAGCCACGGTATTATTTCTAACTGGAAAAGCAATCTGTTTTAATTTTTGGAAAATACCTTTCAACACCAAGAAGGCGGCGTTTTGTGTTTGTCTGCATTAACCAAAAACCACCCCTACTGATAGTCCTTTTCACACCACAGTTTAAGCATTTGAGCCTTACAGAGTGGAGAAATAACAGGGTTGGTCTTCAGGGATTCCTTCACCTCACAATGCAGGAGCTAAATGATTTGGGATTTTCCTGCAATGACCAATCAGGACTGAGGAGGGCATCAGCTGCTGGGCCGCACAAATGTTCAACCCTATCAGAGGCTTCCAAGGAGCCACCAAACGTCTTTCATAATTATGAGTCCAGTGAACCTTTAGTGTATTGGACCAATGGGGGGGGGGGAAGGGGAGTCCGTTAATGCTGAAAGTCCATAAAATCCAAATGCATTGAAGTCAGTGGAGACACACAGGAGCCAGACATACAAGGCGACCGGTTAATGAGGCAGAAAATGTCAATTGTTTCTGAAATCGAGGGTTCACTGTAAATTGGATCATTTCATGTCAAAATGCAACTTTGAGTTCTTGCCTGCTCCCTTCTGAAACAGGCTTTTGCCACATCTCACTTTTCACCCCTTAAAATATGCTGGGGGGAAAAATCCATATATTTGGCACCAAGAATTGCTTTTCATCACAATTGTGGAGGCATCCTCTTGCAGGCAGAGTTTGGAGTCTAAATGCCTGCTCTGATTGTGATCTAATCCAATACGGAGAAACTAACAAACAAATACTCCTCTTGGTTGAAAAGATCCCTATTTCAATCCCAAGACAGACAGACAGAATATAGATAGGGAGACTCATGTTTGACATCCTTGGACTACAGGCTGCTACAGGAATCTTTCTATAGCTGCATTGACTGGAGCATGTTAACAACCACATGCAATGACTCTTAATGTATGTACCTTACTCACACGTATGTGTGTTGAGCAGAACAGGTGAATAGGGAGCCTTGGTTGTAAGCAGTGATGTCATTCAGGGGGAACGGACCAGAACGGGCGTTCCGGATCCTAACGGGCTCTGTGGCTGGTTCTGGGTTCCCGACAAGTGCCAATCAAAAGTGAGTTCCTGTTCCTAAATCATTTGAATAACACCACTGGTTGTAAGTGTGCTGTGGGGAACCAAAAAGGAGCCATCACTCAGCAGCAGAGCACTTGGGGACCTGAGCCAGCGCATGACAATTTAGGATTGGGCTGCCTGTTCTTACGTCTGTCTTCCCCAGAAGGCTTTCAGTCTTCTCGTGCACTCTGCAAGTGGGCACACCATGTATTGAGCAAGGATCTCACCTGCCATCCGCATTGCTGACCTCCATAAGTTCATTGTGTCTTGGTGAACACCAAGGGGCAACCTCTGCCCGTGCAAGTTGTACATGGGGAGACTTTCTCCAAGCATTTGGAAGCCTTGCAGAAAGAACAGTAAATGTAGGGGGAAAGAGCTTGCACAGTGCAACTTGCCTTCCTTGCATTATCTGATGCACTTTGAGACTGTGTAAATGTGGCTCATTTCCAGTGATGTTTCTACAGGGGCGGCACCATAAGTCCTTCAGGCAACGCGGTGCGCTCAATGAGCACCTGCGCATTGCCACTGTGAGGCTTTGAAATGATGTCATGTTTGAAATGATTAAAGAGAAGAGAGTCCAAGTTGCCAAACCTGACTACCCCTCCGGAAAAAATAAAATCTCAGTAATTGGTCCAGTAGGGATTAATAAACTGGTACAGCTCACAACTGTCCCGATGTATATGCAGATTTGACTCGGTGTAAGAGTTAAATACAGTACTAAAAAGTGGACCCCAATCTTATTTCTGCCTTCCGAATTAAAGTGCATGTTCAAAATCGACAGCAGCCACATATAAGTGGCCGTCTCCTCAGTACACATATTTAACAATAAGATGATTTGAGACTGAAACAACTCTCTGCAGTGTAGTGTTGCCTGCTTGAAAACTGTGTGTCCCAATGGAGAAATCTGGTTTCCTCCACGCAGCCCTCAGATCAATAAAACAGAAGCTCAGCACGCACTTCTCTATTACCCTGATCAGTTGGTAGTTACTGGCCTGACTTTTATTGCCTTTCTTGTAAACTATAATAATAATAATAATAATAATAATAATAATAATAATAATAATAAT
>JAJKFI010012941.1:0-17192 GCA_029204185.1 Lerista edwardsae
CACACACACACACACACACACACCATTTATTAACTTTACCAACCACAGGGAGGGCCCTGAAGAAAGATGTCTCTGGTACTGCCGGCTACCACATTTTTAAGGAAGTGACAAAGTGGTGTACAGCAGCGGTTCCCAAACTGTCAGTTGGACCCACAAGTGGCCCATGAGCTACTTTCAGGCAACGCTCCGAGAGCAGCCGTATTGAAAATATGGGAAGATGGGACACAGGAAAGGATGGATGACTGTGTGGTTATTTTGTGTGTGTCAAGACTTTTTTCTTTCCGATTCACTTTGCTATTTGAAAATGGATGAAAAGTACCCCAACTGATTGCTGCATTCTCAGGAAAGCAGCAGGCTCTGGTGTCATAACGACAGCACTTCTGGCCATGACATCACTTCCGGTGGGTCCCAGACAGATTGTCCTTCTAAAACGTGGGTCCTGTTGCTGTAAAGTTTGAGAACCACTGACATAGAGGCTAGTGATTTACCTGAGACAGCCGCAGTCCGGCTGGGTCCACTGCCTGTCTGACCGGCTGCTGCTACTGGTGTCACACACTTCCCAATGACTGGGAATAAGAATCATTTGCCTCGCTCCTTCCCACCCAGTGTGACCAAGCAGGAAGTGCGGGTCATGCTGGGAACTCCCAGGGTGTCTCACACTTCCTGTTTTATTCAAATGGGCAGCACAAGGAAGGACTGAGGTCAGTGGGCAGGAAAGTGGATCGGTGTAGACCTTTCTGCTGCGGTCCAGAGGGAGATGGCAGCAGATGTGGCGTGAAGGTGGCCCCTAGGTCTGCTGCCCCCTGCCCCCTGCCGCCTCATCATCTGCCTCATGGCTGGGCTGGCCCTGGGCAGGGACCGGGTACTGTCACTAGTCTGTGGGGACCGCTGGGTTTCTCTCAAGCCCCCAACCAAGCACTGGGCTGAACCACCAATCCCACTAGCTACCAAGAGCCACTGGGCAAGCAGCTGTTAGCTAAACTAGAGGTGACAAAGTCATCCTCCTTGTAGCACTGTCTGTGTGTGTGTGCGTGCGTGCGTGCGTGTGTGCGTGCGCACACATGTGCTTGCACATGCATGTGTGTGCATGTACACAAGGGGCTCTGCATGCTCTACTACTCAAATACTGCCTTTCATTTGAAAACGATGGGCAGGGCAGAGATCTAATAATATAAGAGAGATGCTGGGCATTTGTGGCTTAGTCATCCCCTTCCTCTCCTCTCCTCTCAGTCAAGCGGCTCCTTGAAAGCTCTTTGGGCACAGGGAGTCTGAAGGGCCATAGCTCAGAGAGCTGGGGAGGGGGAGGAGGACTCCACACTTTCTGCTCTTGGCTTAATTTCCCATGCTAAACATAAACAGCGGCACATTTCCCCCCGGCAGCCCAGCAGACACCTGGCCCTGCGCTGCTCCCCCTTTCACTTGGCTCTGCCTTGCTACGTCACCTGGGTGGGCTTTTGTCCTCCCCACACTGGGCACCTCGAAGCCCCGATTGCTCCCCGTCTCTGCGGAAGCCCCAGCTCCATTGCGATGCGCAGAGAATTGGTTCTCTCTGTGCCGTAACTTTTTGCATTTTGAACGGGATCCAGCTCCTCTCCCTGTGGGCGACGCCTGCGGGCTCATTTCCTACCCGGTGATGTCAGCCGCGCTGGTGTCTCTGACCTTGTGCTGCGAATCCAGCCTTTCACAATAGCCCCGTGAATCAAACCATCCATTACCCACAGACAACGTCAGGGTGGTGACAGTCATCCGCTGAAGCAGGAGACGGAGAGGGGAGCGAGCCCAGCCCTTCTCGCTGGAGGATGCTGGCAGAGGGGCATTGCGGAGCCTGCCTGACAGCGCTAGGCTTGTAGAGCAGGAAAAAAGAAAGGGGAAATGTGTCCCTCCCAGCGTCTAATCAAGAAGTAGCAGAAGGGCCGCTCATGTAACTTGCACTGAAAACGGTTCGTGTCTCATCACCACCGAAGTGGGTGGGTGATGTCACAAAGCCACGTTGTATGTCTGCGAGCATCGTTGGGTGTGGGACCATGCAGAAGTGCACACTCTCGCCCAGTAGCGTAGCTACAGGAAAGGCAACAAGGTAAATATTAATAAATGACAACACTTAGGCTGCAATCCTAAACACACGTACCTGGGAGTAAGTCACATTGAATAAGGAAGGAAGTACTTTTATAAGGAGGTACTTTTTTACCCAGCGGGTAGTTAATCTGTGGAACTCTTTGCCACAGGAGGTGGTGATGGCATCTGGTCTCGATGATGGCATCTGGTCTTAAAGGCATCTGCCTTTAAGAGGGGATTGGACGGATTTCTGGAGGAAAGGTCCATCGTGGGCTATAGGCAATGATGGATTGTGCAACCTCCTTACATTGGTAGTGGGCTACTTCAGAGTACTGGGTGCAAGGGAGTGGCCACAGGATGCAAGCATCTTGTTGTCTCATGCCTCCCTGGGGCACCTGGTGGGCCACTGTGAGATACAGGAAGCCGGACTAGATGGGCCCTTTGCCTGATCCAGCCGGGCTCTTTTTATGTTCTTATGAATCCAGTGATATTTACTTCTGAGTAGACATGGCTAGGATTGCACTGTTAGAATGTGTATAGGGCGTGCAAATCTCTTGCCTGTATTCTCTTGTGTAGCCCTGACAACAACCTTGTAAGGAGAGTACACATCTCTGTCTTTTTTTATTGTTTGAATGTTTTATGACCTACTGTTTTGTCCTTTTAGTACTGATATTCCATTTTTTTTTTTGAGGCATCGTGAGCTGCCTCAAAGCACCTCTTTTTAGAGGGGAAAGGCAGAGTGTAAATGCTTTAACTAACTGAATAAATAAATACATGATGCTTGGGAAGCATTTTGAACACTCGAAAATCCTCGTTTTTGTTTTTACGAATGGTTCTCTGTTAGTCCTGGTGATGGGCTGGGACAAACACAGGGCCGGGAAGCCCTTCCTGCCCTGCCACTTTGGAAGCCCTGCTCAGCTCCCCCCGCCTTCCAACCGCAGCTGCCATTTCTGTGCATTTAGAGACTTCATTCTGAAGCTAACGAGATCAAAATCAATTAAAACCCACACGTTGAAACTGTAATAAAATGCATTACGTGTAACCGCAAAGCCCCACAGACCGACTCCAGTGGGGCCTCCGCATCAGTAGGAGGCAGCGAGAGCAAAGCAGTGAGGCTTTGAAGGGGCCAAGCGTGGCGTGTGGATGCGTGGAGCAGGTGGTTGTCTCCTGCGCGCAGTGGCAGAGCCAGGGAGATGCAGTACGGTAAGTATTGCAGGTGCTGCAATGCACTTGGCAAGCAGCTCCTCCAGCGGCGTCATGCAGCCGGAACGCTGGGCGGAGGAACGGGTGAGCGGCAGCCCGCCCGTTGCGTACCGCTCCATTTCGCCGTCGGAAGAAGACGTCGTGAAGACGGCGAAATGGAGCGGTACGCAACGGGCGGGCTGCCGCTCACCCGTTCCTCCCACCCAGCGTTCCAGCTGCATGACGCTGCTGAGCTCCTCCCACTCATCGTCAGAGCCATTCTGGGCAGCAATAGAAATGCATGTCGCTACCCAAAACGGCTCCAGCAGTGAGTCGGCAAGTTGGTTTTAGAGGAAGGCTCTCATTCTCCAGGTGCCGAATCTGGATTCTGAGGAGGTTTTCTGCACTCGCACGGAATGACGGGCGGGTCACGAGAACAGACCCTGCCCTCTTGCCAACAGCCAACCCTGGAGGGGACCTGGACCCCTTTCTAGTCCCCAGAGCCTCTTTCCCAGCACTTGGAAGATGAAAGCAAGCCAGGGCAAAGCAATCTGAAGAAATCGTTACTTCAGTGCATCTGACTGGGGCCTGTGATTGATTGTTCCCCGGCAACATGGCCGCCCCTATTAGCTTATTGTTTCTTGACTGGAGAGACTTCTGTTTGACTGGCATCCAGTAGCAGTGATGGGGGTGGGGGTGGAAGCTGAGTTGGAGAGAAGGGGCCGGGATTCCGGGGGGGGGGGGTCTTCCTGCTTCCAGGGAGTGTTTGCCTTGAGATCTCCACCATCCCCAGTACATACCCCTACATACAAGCCTCCGGTTTTGTAGACGTTCTTTGCTAGAACAGCAAACTCCTTGGTGCAGCTGGTTCTTTAAAAAGATTGCAAAGTACTGGAGAAACAGAACAATAGAATTCCAGCTGTGGATTTTTTTAAAAAACAAACAAACAAACCCAGTAAAGAATTGGTAGACTCTGAGCACATGCAGAGTGCATTCCCTAAATATTGCATAGAACAGGGCCGGCCTTCAGCCAATTTGTCCAATGCCATCACATCGGGCCCCGCACTTTGGGGGCCCCCGCACCAGTGCAGTGAGCATATTGCTTGCTGCGGCAGTCAGTTCTTCTAGGATTGTAGGTCAGTGGGGCCAGCAGAGCAGCTTTACCTTGGGCCCTCTCGGCTGCCCTAGCTTCTGAAGTGCCCAAAATGGACTTCCTGGAAGCAAGTGGGAGTGACATCATCCTGTCACCACCAACTATTTCCAGGTGCCACACTTTGTGTGTGACACCACAAGGGCTTTTCTTGGTGAGTGGGGGGTCCTGTGGGGAGTATTGGGGGCCCCACAGGAATGCCCCACATTGGGCGCTGCCCAGTGGCGTCATGCTGCCAGAACGCTGGGCAGGAGGAACGGGTGAGCGGCAGCCCGCCCGTTGCGTACCGCTCCGTTTCGCCGTCTTCCCCGCCCCGCCCAGCATTCCGGCAGTGTGACGCCACTGGCCCTGCCACTCCTAGAGCCGGCCCTGGCATAGAAGTTACTGGCCCCTAAACAGAAGTACCCCATCTGGGGTTTGGATGCAACTGGCAATTGAGTCCCAATTGACACGAGGCAAAGCAGCATCCCAGCCCAAATCACCCACATGGTGACGCAGCCATGGATGCCAGCTGCACTGTCGCCTCCCAAAGTCAGCAGGGAGGAAGTGAGAGATCGGAGGGCAGGAAATGAAAAGATCTTGGAGACAAGGAAGGAGCAAAGGGGCCGCCGAGAGCCCTGCAGCGGCCCAGGACTGAGCCAGCCGTTCCTCCCTGTGCCTCTAAAAGCAACAGGACAGATATTCACACAGGACTGTGAAAGTTCAACAGGTGAAAATGAAATCCACAGGTGCAAGTCTCCCCTACTTTATCTCCACGTTGGAGAAAGCTGCACCAGTTGAATTTCAGTCATGTCACTGATGAATGCATAGAGACTGTCCTTAGGGGGACCCAAAAATGGACATTCAGCACATGTGTCTGTAGCTATACCCTGCCGCCCACCCAAACTTTTTCACAGAGCAGCTTCATGACACTGGGTAATTTTGAAAAATTACCCAATACCGCACGTAGGGAGGAATGCGCACATTTGGTCTCTCAAACTGTCACCGCAAAGTAACTCACGTTGAGTGTTGCAGGGGGCAGCAGCCGAGTCTCGGGGTCTAAAAAAGGACATAGTGGAGCTGGAAAAGGTGCAGAAGAGAGCGACAAAAATGATTACGGGGCTGGGGCACCTCCCATATGAAGAAAGACTGCAACGTTTGGGGCTCTTCAGTCTAGAAAAAAGGCGCCTGAGGGGGGACATGATTGAGACATACAAAATTATGCACGGAAGGGATAGAGTCGATAGAAGGATGTTCGTTTCCCTCTCTCAGAACACCAGAACCAGGGGGCATCCGCTAAAACTGAGGGTTGGGAGAGTTAAAACAGATAAAAGGAAGTACTTTTTTACCCAGCGGGTAGTTAATCTGTGGAACTCTTTGCCACAGGAGGTGGTGATGGCATCTGGTCTTGATGCGTTTAAGAGGGGATTGGACGGATTTCTGGAGGAAAGGTCCATCGTGGGCTATAGGCAATGATGGATTGTGCAACCTCCTTACAAACCTCTTGCCTCCCTGGGGCACCTGGTGGGCCGCTGTGAGATACAGGAAGCTGGACTAGATGGGCCTTTGGCCTGATCCAGCAGGGCTCTTCTTAAGTTCTTATGTTCTCCAGCCCAAGGGGGCTTGGGCCAGGCCTGACCTCAGAGGTGTTTCACCCGGGAGCTCTGCATCACTGCTTGCCTTGAATTTCAGTCTCCACCGCTCACCCTGAACTAAGTGCTGCCTGGAATCGAGGGCCATACTGTGTTGCAATGCTCATGTTGGCCAGGAAACTCTTGCAGGGAGTGGGGTTCGGCAGCCACATTAGGAACCAAGAGGCTGTAACCAGACAGCTGCAGAAGCATTGCTGGGGGTCGGGGTGGGGAGTGGGGGTGCAGACTGTACTGACTGATGCACTCAGGGATGTGTGCGTGTGCGACACCACTACTGGCCAAGATTGTGAAAATCTTGGCATCTTGACTAATACCATCATGTTATATATTATTCAATAGCTAATTTAATGCAGAATTCAATGAAACCAACCATACTAAAATATCTGCATTCTATCAACAGTTATACCCAAAAAACCAGAAAAGGAAAACACAACTGCTTTTTGTAACAAAAAGTGAATTTCCTTGACACGGCACTGACCAATGAGACCAATTGTTTCAAAAACCAATGTTACTATGTCGTTACTATGTCGTTACTATGTATAGTAGGTGTTACTATGACACAGCAGGGAACCAATGAGGTGTCAGTATGAGTCAGCTCTCATTTCTGTGTATCAGAGCTAATACTAGAACTTTTATTGAGTTGTCATCCAGTTGGCCACTGTGGATTTTTGTTACTGATTTGTTGGGTGATCTGTAATGTTATCTATTAAAATACATAAATAAATAATGCTAATGGGGGCTTACACCAACCCTAGTGCTGCCACTGCATTAAGGTTGTATGTAAAGGTAAAGGTAAAGGTTTCCCCACGACTGAATGGTCTAGTTGTGACCGACTGTAGGGGACGCTGCTCATCTCCATTTCAAAGCCTGTAGAGCCAGCGTTTGTCCCAGGAAAAGCTTCCGTGGTCATGTGGCCGGCATGACTATACGCCGTAGCGCACGGAATGGCGTTACCTTCCAACCGAAGTGGCACCTATTTAGCTAATCGCATTTTTTACATGCTTTCGAATTGCTAGGTTGGCAGGAGCTGGGATAAGCAATGGGAGCTCACTCTGTCATGCGGTCTCGAACTCCCAACCTTCCGGTCAGAAAGCCCAGCCCAGTGGTTTAACCCACAGCGATAGTGATTTATTCTGTATGGTCTGATGCGGGAGGATGTCCATAATGGGGGTGATGCAATGGCTCTTGTACCGGGTGACACAAACTCTAGTGATGCCTCTGGCCAGTGAACATTTGCAAGAGTCCCCAACTAGTCTCAGGCTGCACTGAGCTCCTTCCTGGGTTCTCGCCATGTGGCTCAAATCTCTGTGGTATGCTGAAAATTGGCCTTAAAGCTACCACAATGCAGAGTAGATCTGTCCCTGTTCATACATCCTCTATTCAGGGTGGGCTCCAGCACTAGGAGGGAAATGGTCAGAAGAAGGTGCAGGTGCCAAGACTCATGAACTGTAGGTGTCAAAGCACCAAGTGGAGCTCCGGTCTGGTAGCCATGTAACTTGTGAATGAGTGTGGGCAGAGGCAGATCTAAGGGAGGGCAAAGCTCTAAGTTTTTCAAGAAGCCTTACCTTGCAGTGGAAATCACTCCTCTCCTGCATCATTTTAGCCAATCCTCACAGGGAAAAGCAACATCTTGGCGTTGCTTACTGGCTACAGCAGCAAGGGAGAGGCGGGATTTACATGACAGGGTAAGGCTTCTTGCAACACTTAGAGCTTTGCCCTCCCTGTAGATCTGCCTCTGAGTGTGGGATAGGGAGAGAGGAGCCACCCTTTCTGCTAAGGCTGAACTTCTGCTGTCTTTTATCTCTGTCTTGGCAGATTGATCAAGATGGGTTGACGTTGTCTGAGCGAACCCTGTACCTGGGACAGGATGAGGAAAGTGAAAAGGTGAGCCCACCCATAGATGAAGGTCCCTGATCGGCAGTGGTCTCTCCCCCGTGCCTTGAAGTCTAGGAGGAATTGCTCCTGCAAGCAGTGGGAGCGGGGGGGTGTTTGTGTGTGCTCTGGAGAGTTGCTCTGGTCCTCACAGTTCCAGGTCTTTTCCCCAGCCATGTGCAGAGCAAGGTCAGTAATGTCCATCTGTGTGGCAAGATGGCCGTGGCCGCGTTGCACTCTGCAAAATCGGGGGGGGGGGCTGGCTGGCTGTGTAGACGTGTAGCTCCCCTTTCTGAGCAACTCACTCACCCGCCTCCGTCTGCCTTGTGTGAGTCCCTCTTCAGATCCTGGCTGCCTACCGGGTGTTCATGGAACGACTGCTGGGCCTGCTGGGGGCTCAGGACGTGGAGAAGAAGGCCAGCGAGATCCTGCAGCTGGAGCAGAGGTTGGCCAATGTAAGTGTGCAGGATCAGCTCCCTCCCCGTCTCAACCACAGCCAAGTCTGGGCCTGGCTAGGCTATATGGCAGTGTTGTCATGCAGGGGGAACGCGGGGGAACTCAGTTCCACTAGTTAACATTAGGGCTGGCTCCGCCCACTTCACTCTCCCTCCTCCCCCTCCCAATTCCTCTGCAAAGAGCTTTTCTTCTTGGTTGGCTGGCACTCAGAGGGTTAAAGGGAGCGACTCCAGATTCCTAGGGGGGCGAAGGGGAAAGGGCTGCAGTGGGGAAGTCCCGTCCTGCACAGCCCCCTTCCTCGCTCCCTCCAGCCACACACGTGGAGTCAGCAGCCGCTCTGGTGAGTCTGCAGCCCACTGGGGAGAAGGCAGTGATGTCATTCAGGGGGAACGGACCAGAACGGGCGTTCCGGATCCTAACGGGCTCTGTGGCTGCTTCCGGGTTTTTGTTTTTTCCCCCCAACATTTGAATTTGAACTCAATAGTGAGTTCCTGTTCCTAAATCATTTGAATGACACCAGTGCCATGACTGCCTCCTGCCTTTCAGGCTCCCGTCCTGGAGGGAGAAAAGGCAGCAGCTCCTCCTCCTGCCCTGGTCCAGCTCCCCCCCCCACTTGATCTGCTGGAAATATTCCCTGCAATGGCCCACAAAAGAAAGACAGTACCAGGACCGGAGGCCTTTCTCTAATGGCAGAGCCAATCGCCTGCTGGCTAGCCTAACAAACCCGCTGGGCACAAGCATTAAAGAAGGCCCAGTGGCCAAGGACAGGAGTGGCAAATCAGTGGTCTCTGCAGTGGCAGTTCATCGATCTGATCCCCAAGATGCTCACCAGGCAGCACTGCCAGTCCCCACTCCCCTGTGAATGCTACGCCCAGCTGGCACGCCCTTATCCCCCCCCCCTCAAACCACCTTTTACGTACATGTGCAGGAACTGAAATAAACATGGGCTGCCGAGTGTGTATCCTTTGCTCCACAACAGGAAAGTGGGCAGGATGGGGCGGGGGCAGGTATGAGCTGTGAGGTCTTTCCCCGCTCCCCATTGTTTTGTATGGGTTTTTGGATGCCAATGCCAGCAGCAGTGTTGGCATAGGATCCCATCAACGGTTAGGGCATGGCTGTCATCTGGAGTGGGTTTAGGATATGGCGTACGTCGGTTTCTTGCCCTCCTATCCATGCCTCCACCCTGTTTTTTTTGGGGGGGGGTGTTGCACATGTGGTAAGAGTACATTGGCATAGAGCTCTGTCTCAGAGCATCTGACCGCACACCTGGGGCTACCACGGCAGGGCTTTGTCGAGGCAGCTGCACCAGCATCTTACGCCAGATCCTGAACGGCTCAGAATACCATTTCCAAAGTTAGTAGCATAGCCACAGGGGGTGGTGCCGTAAATACTGCAGGCACCTCAATGTGCTGTGTAAGTGGCCCCTCCCACTCGCCACTGGCGCCATTCCAAGCACCAGGTGCCTGCTGTACTTTTTGCACCGCCCCCCCCAACTACACTACTATCCAAAGTATAGAATCGAACCCTTAACCGGGTTCATCAGCACTTCCTCCCCCTCCCCCCCCCAGGGAGCCCTGAGATTAGGGTTCTGTAGATTGGGATAATGAGAAGAGCAGACCAAATTCACCAGACCAAATTTCCCAGGATTCCTTGGGGGGAGCCCGGATGACTGAAGTGACATAAAGCCAATTTGTTGTGCACACAGGATGAGTGTCTGGCAGGCAGGCAGGCAATGTGCTAAACATTTGTTAACACTCGCCTTTTAGCAACAAAAGGAGCACCTTTGGGAAATTCAGCTATCAAATTCCTCTGCTCTTAAGCACCAATTATCCGCTTTGAGCACAGGAGAAAGGGGGATTTTTCATTACAATTGGCTAAGCAGTCCAGTATTCTAAATAGAACAGGATTCTCACTCGAAGGGCTACATTTCCAAAGCTCAACAATATACGCTCAACAATATAAGCTCAACAATATACCTCTACCCAGACATGTCATGTAGCGGGTAAGCGGGGGTATGCGAGTACCCATTCCTAGGATTAGGGCTGGCCCCGCCCATTCGCCCGCCCACTCGTCGACTCCGTCGGCGCTCCACTCTGCCCCCTGCAACATTTGAATTGCCTGCACGTTTGAGTTGCCTGCACGTTCTCAGAGCCAGGCAGGCAGGCAGGCAGCGGAGCGAGGGAGACCGACAGCAGCAGCAGCGTGAGCAGGTAGACTGCCTGGGGCTCCATCCCGAGGAGGCGCAGCGGTTCCTGGGGGGGAATTGGTAGCCCGCGCGGTGGCCCTGGGGAAGGCCCGGGACTCCCGGGCCTTCTCCTGGGCCGCCACGTGGCCTACTGAGGAGGCGTGGCAGTTCCTGGGGGCGGTTCCTGGGTTCCGGCTATGACCTCACTTCCGGTGGGCGGGCCCCGACACAAGTGCCAATCAAAAGTGAGTACCTGCTGCTAAATCATTTAGATGCCATTACTGCCTCTACCCCACTCTGGGAGTGCCCCACTGGGCTCACAGTGGCATAGATCATGGGGCTCCCTGCCTTGGTGCTAGTTGTTGCGCTGGCCAAGGGATCCTTCAGTCCATTTCCCCTCCTCCTCCTCCTGCCTTTCTCAGATCACGGTCTCTGAGTACGACGACCTGCGTCGGGATATCAACTCCATGTACAACAAAGTGACCTTGGGAGAGCTGCAGCGTATCACGCCTAATGTAAGTCCTGCGGTCCGGCACCTGTAAGCCCCTCATGAGCACGGCAGTCAGCCAGGATGGAAGGCCGATGGAGATCTCACTTAGCCAGCAATACGGGGCTGATGGCACTGCAGCCAGCTTGGCTTGGTGGCTGTGGCTGAGATGGCTGCTGAACCACTGTGGCCGTGGCTGGCCGCTTGACCTCTCTAGCCAGTTTTGGGGGACACAGTGCTCTCCAACCAGGAGCTCAGACCACAGGTCTTAGTTCTCCTTTCCTTGTCAACTCAAGTAGGCGTCAATCTGGCCTCCAACCAAGTAACCAGTTTTGGGTGCGCCCACAGAAGGAATGACAGCAACATTGGAGAGCCAGTGGGGAATAGTGACTTAGTATTGGACTAGCACTAGAGCCCCGGGTTCGAATCCTTCCAGCGTGAAGAGTGTTCTTGGGCCACTCACTATTTCTCAGGGCGCAATCCTAACATGGAGTTAGGCTGGCACAGTTAGGCCAGCAAAGTTTGGCTGGCACAAGGACACCGTAAAGTATGTTTGGACCACTTTAGGAGTCAGAGAGGCCAGTGCACAGACATGAGCCATCTCCCGGACTCAGAGAGTGGTCCAAGCACACTTTATGGTGGCGCCTGTGCTGGCCAAACTTTGCTGGCCTAACCGTGCCGGCCTAACTCAAGTTAGGATTGTGCCCTCAGTCTGATCTCTCCCCCAGGGTTGTTAGTATAAAGCATGTACTGCTCTGAGATCCGTGGAAAAAGAGCAAGATAGAAATACAATGATATAGCTATAAATAGCAGCCTTGCATCCCCTTTAGGGAAAAAGCGAGATAAAAATATGATAAATAAAAATACTGTTTGTCATCAGTAACACTTGAGAGCAGCGGCGTCATGCAGACGGAATGCTGGGTGGGAGGAACGGATGAGCGGCAGCCCGCCCGTTGCATACTGCTCCGTTTTGCCGTCTTCCCTGCCCCCGTGGGGGCGGGGAAGACGGCGAAATGGAGTGGTACGCAATGGGCGGGCTGCCGCTCACCCGTTCTTCCCACCCAGCATTCCAGTATGCAACGGGCGGGCTGCCGCTCACCCGTTCCTCCCGCCCAGCGTTCCGGCTGCATGACGCCGCTGCTTGAGAGCCATGCTGGGCAGGAATCCGGGAGGCTGGGAGGCTGTCTTCTGGGACTAAAGAGGGCTTTCTCTCCATCTCTGCCAGCTGAAATGGAAGCGGCTGCTCGACAGGATATTCCATGACAGTTTTTCAGAGAACGAGGAGGTGGTGCTCCTGGCCACAGATTACATGCAGCGGGTGTCTGAGCTCATCCACACCACACCTATCAGGTAAGGGCATAAGCAGGATGGGCGATTTGGCTACAATCCTAGGCACACTTACCTGGGCATAAGTCCCATTGAATCTAGTGAGTGGACATGCAAAGGATCGGGCTGTTACTTGGCAAGGCAAGAGGGGCTGAAATTGTGCCCCAAACAGTGTAGGCAGCAGATGTGGGCACCAACATTCCCAGAAAGGGAAGGAGCCCTGCCCTGTTCCCTCTGTGCCCTACCCCAGGTGCCTGAGAGCGCAGTCCTAACCTGGAATTGGGCCGGCACAGTTAGGCCAGCACAAGGGACACCTTAAAGTATGGCCACACTCAGAGTCAGAGACGTCAGCACACAGATGTACGTCATCCTCCCTGACTCCAACATGCTTTACGGTGGCCAGTGATGTCATGCAGGGGGTACGCAGGGGTACGCGAGTACCGGTTTCTAGGATTATGGCTGGCCCCACCCATTCGCCCGCCCACTCGTCGACTCCGCCCCCTGCAACGTTTGAATTCCCTGCACGTTTGAGTTGCCTGCACGTTCTCAGAGCCAGGCAGGCAGGCAGGCAGGCAGCGAGCGGAGCCTTTCCTTGCCACTGAAAAATGAGCTGCTCTGGGGTTTTGGAACTGTTGGGTCACTTTAACATGATGCCAGGCCTCCTTAACATGTTCTGGGGGTGCTGTGGAATCCTGTTGCAACTGTTGGGTCAGTTTAAAATCGTCTGAGGCCTCAAAAAGGGCTTTTTTCATGTCACTTCCTGCCATGACCTCACTTCCGGCTTATGACGTCACTTCTGGTGGGTGGGTCCCGACACGTGCCAATCAAAAGTGAGTACCTGTTCTTAAACCATTTAGATGACACCACTGACGGTGGCCCTTGTGCCGCCCAAACCTTGCTGGCCTAACTGTGCCTGCCTAACTCCAGGATAGGATTGCGCTCTCAGTCTCTTTCTCCAGCCACCCATCTTACCTTCATTCTGCTCCAGGATCCTCCACAACTACATGCTGTGGCGCATAGTGGTGGTGCTGAGCGAGCACCTCTCCACGCCTTTCCGAGACGCCATCCACGAGCTGGCCAAGGAGATGGAGGGCGCCGAGAAGCAGCTGGAGCTGGGCAAAGTCTGCCTGAGCCAGGCCAACAAGCACTTTGGGATGGCCTTGGGGGCCCTCTTCGTGGAGGAATACTTCTCGTCCGCCAGCAAGGCCAAGGTAGGCGCCTGGACGAGGTGGGGGGGGGTGGCGAAACAGGACCTGAGGGGGCAGGGAAGGCTTTGCACAGGGCAGGGAGTCACAGCAGCGTAGCCTGTGCATTGCAGCCACTGCCCAGAATGGCTCTGACAGCGAGTGGGAGGGGCTACTCGCACGGGGCATTGCAGGGCCTGCAGTACTTACCATTGTCCCCCTTTAGCTGCACTTCTGTGTGGTCACAGACACTCAGGTCCTGCTTGCAGCAACATTGGCATCTCCAACATCCTTTTTTAATTTGTTCTGGCCATACACAGCTGGCAACCCAATCCTACGCTGCCTGACCACCTGGGAGCGCAGCAGTAGTTCCACGGCTACTGCTGCATCCTGTGGCAGCCAGGCAGCCAAGGGGAGGCTCCACAGGGGGAGGGGATGCTCGTCCCCTTTCCCTGTGGTAAGGGCACAGGGCAGGCAAGCGGTCTACTCACCTCTGCGCTGGCCATTTAGCCGGCGCAGAAATGAGGCCCTCCATATAAGGCCATGGGGACCCACATAGAGGTAGGAATCAGGCGTCAAGAGTTGCCGCTGGTCCTGCCCCCAGTCCTCCCCTCCCTCCACCCAGTGGTGTCATCCTCAAATTAAGTTCCGGAACGCTAGATGGGACTTACCGCCTGATTGGCTGCCCGTCCATGACGTGTCGCTGCCTGCCCGCCCGCTGCGTGGGCACCCCTGGCTTCGGAGGGGGTGTCCGCCTGCCTGGGGGGCGCGCTGGGTGCCTGGGCAAGCAGCGGAGGGGCGCGCCAACCAGAGGGAGCCCGCACAGCAGGCGGGCAGGCAGCGACACGTCACGGACAGCCTGTCAATCAAGCGGTAGGTTCCGCCTAGCGTTCCGGAACCTAATTTGAGGATGACGCCGCTGCCTCCACCCCAGAACACCTTCCTGCCCCACCCAGAAAGCCCACAACACCGGTGCCCAGTGGACTCACCACTCGCCAACTTGTGGAGCTCTCTGGGCCACACAGGGCCAGTGTCGCCCTGGTGCCCCCCCCAGTGCTGGCAGTAATGGCTTACCACTGGTGCTGGAGTTGCTTTACGGCGCTTTGCTCAACAGTGATGCAGGTGGTAGACTGGTCCCTAAATAATCTAGAATTGCAGAAGCAAATCACAACCAGGGAGAGGAGGAGGGCATCATGATCTCAGCCTGCCCTGTGCACAGCCGAGAGATGTGGATGCACTTGCTGCGGAAGCAGAGAAAAGCCTCCTTTTGGCAAAATTTCTGTTGCTACTTGTGAACAAGCAGAGAGGGCGTTTGCTTGCCCAGTAGGTAGGGGTGTATGAAAATTGTGTTCTTCTTTCACATGTTTTGTTATTTGAAAGGCAGAAAGTGGTGTTTGTTTTTAAGTTCTCATTCCAAATTTTCATTTTTACTAATTTAAAATACTTCAAAAGCGTATTGGGTAGCTGATCTAGGTGATAGATACAGTGTCAGCAGATGCAGCCACGGTATTATTTCTAACTGGAAAAGCAATCTGTTTTAATTTTTGGAAAATACCTTTCAACACCAAGAAGGCGGCGTTTTGTGTTTGTCTGCATTAACCAAAAACCACCCCTACTGATAGTCCTTTTCACACCACAGTTTAAGCATTTGAGCCTTACAGAGTGGAGAAATAACAGGGTTGGTCTTCAGGGATTCCTTCACCTCACAATGCAGGAGCTAAATGATTTGGGATTTTCCTGCAATGACCAATCAGGACTGAGGAGGGCATCAGCTGCTGGGCCGCACAAATGTTCAACCCTATCAGAGGCTTCCAAGGAGCCACCAAACGTCTTTCATAATTATGAGTCCAGTGAACCTTTAGTGTATTGGACCAATGGGGGGGGGGGAAGGGGAGTCCGTTAATGCTGAAAGTCCATAAAATCCAAATGCATTGAAGTCAGTGGAGACACACAGGAGCCAGACATACAAGGCGACCGGTTAATGAGGCAGAAAATGTCAATTGTTTCTGAAATCGAGGGTTCACTGTAAATTGGATCATTTCATGTCAAAATGCAACTTTGAGTTCTTGCCTGCTCCCTTCTGAAACAGGCTTTTGCCACATCTCACTTTTCACCCCTTAAAATATGCTGGGGGGAAAAATCCATATATTTGGCACCAAGAATTGCTTTTCATCACAATTGTGGAGGCATCCTCTTGCAGGCAGAGTTTGGAGTCTAAATGCCTGCTCTGATTGTGATCTAATCCAATACGGAGAAACTAACAAACAAATACTCCTCTTGGTTGAAAAGATCCCTATTTCAATCCCAAGACAGACAGACAGAATATAGATAGGGAGACTCATGTTTGACATCCTTGGACTACAGGCTGCTACAGGAATCTTTCTATAGCTGCATTGACTGGAGCATGTTAACAACCACATGCAATGACTCTTAATGTATGTACCTTACTCACACGTATGTGTGTTGAGCAGAACAGGTGAATAGGGAGCCTTGGTTGTAAGCAGTGATGTCATTCAGGGGGAACGGACCAGAACGGGCGTTCCGGATCCTAACGGGCTCTGTGGCTGGTTCTGGGTTCCCGACAAGTGCCAATCAAAAGTGAGTTCCTGTTCCTAAATCATTTGAATAACACCACTGGTTGTAAGTGTGCTGTGGGGAACCAAAAAGGAGCCATCACTCAGCAGCAGAGCACTTGGGGACCTGAGCCAGCGCATGACAATTTAGGATTGGGCTGCCTGTTCTTACGTCTGTCTTCCCCAGAAGGCTTTCAGTCTTCTCGTGCACTCTGCAAGTGGGCACACCATGTATTGAGCAAGGATCTCACCTGCCATCCGCATTGCTGACCTCCATAAGTTCATTGTGTCTTGGTGAACACCAAGGGGCAACCTCTGCCCGTGCAAGTTGTACATGGGGAGACTTTCTCCAAGCATTTGGAAGCCTTGCAGAAAGAACAGTAAATGTAGGGGGAAAGAGCTTGCACAGTGCAACTTGCCTTCCTTGCATTATCTGATGCACTTTGAGACTGTGTAAATGTGGCTCATTTCCAGTGATGTTTCTACAGGGGCGGCACCATAAGTCCTTCAGGCAACGCGGTGCGCTCAATGAGCACCTGCGCATTGCCACTGTGAGGCTTTGAAATGATGTCATGTTTGAAATGATTAAAGAGAAGAGAGTCCAAGTTGCCAAACCTGACTACCCCTCCGGAAAAAATAAAATCTCAGTAATTGGTCCAGTAGGGATTAATAAACTGGTACAGCTCACAACTGTCCCGATGTATATGCAGATTTGACTCGGTGTAAGAGTTAAATACAGTACTAAAAAGTGGACCCCAATCTTATTTCTGCCTTCCGAATTAAAGTGCATGTTCAAAATCGACAGCAGCCACATATAAGTGGCCGTCTCCTCAGTACACATATTTAACAATAAGATGATTTGAGACTGAAACAACTCTCTGCAGTGTAGTGTTGCCTGCTTGAAAACTGTGTGTCCCAATGGAGAAATCTGGTTTCCTCCACGCAGCCCTCAGATCAATAAAACAGAAGCTCAGCACGCACTTCTCTATTACCCTGATCAGTTGGTAGTTACTGGCCTGACTTTTATTGCCTTTCTTGTAAACTATAATAATAATAATAATAATAATAATAATAATAATAATAATAATAAT
>JAJKFI010012942.1:0-21052 GCA_029204185.1 Lerista edwardsae
AATAATAATAATAATAATAATAATAATAATAATAATAATAATAATAATAATGTGAAAAGCCAAGCCCAGCAGTGCCCATCCTGTGCGATCTGAAGCATCAAAGAATTTGGAGTTTGTGAGAAGTCACCAGGCTGGGCTGATCTTGAAGAAGAATTTGGCAGAGGTCAACAGCTTTAAGATCTCCTCCAAGGCAACAGGCAGCCAGGGTTAAGAGGAGGCAACAATTGCAGGGGGACTAGCACCAATCACTATTGTTTTGCGACTTTCTTGTAATACAAGAGTTCCCGCGTATGGTGAGGGAATTTGCCCTGCTCTGAAACCACCCCGTTGACCACATGACAGGTGGATGAGTTCCTTGAATTGTCTTTGAGGTTCATCACCCATTAGTCAGCTGCCCCACTATGGCAGAATTTGTGCGAAGTAAGTGACCCATACGAGCTCCATAGACCTTTTCCTTTGTTGCCTTCGGGTGATGAGAAGTCAGGGGCATAGCTAAGGAAATGCAGGGGGTGCAATTGCACCGGGCAACAAGGCCTGGGGGTGGGCAACAAACTGAGCGTGACGCTACTGGCCAAAATTTGTGAAAATCTGTATGTATGAATAATACCACCATGTTATAAACCGTTTGATTCAGAATTATGGTCTTTACAGAAATAAAGTCTTCCCATTATTCCCTGCAACCAGCTGCTCATGTTGTCAGCAACATCATCTGTGGACGGACCTTGTGCCTGCCCATCCTGTGAACTTTTCAACACCAAAAGATAAAATCTGAAAAAGGCTCTTCCTAGGGTTGCTCACATGTTAAACTGTACCTGATTGTGTCTGTGCCTGGGTACGATCAGTATTAGTTTATACCTGAGCACAATGATTCACACACTCCATGCAATGCAGGTGCAGTCTGTGTACATTGCACACAAGCGATTGAACTGTTCAAATGAACCCTGATACAGTTAATCACAGGGAAATCTGCCTGGCCTATTGCCAGCCCTTGGTCTGCCTCCAGTGGTGCTCAGCTCAGCACCACAGAGGACCTAGTGCTCTCTTTCCTCTCCAGTGTTGGTTGGTTGGCCTCAGGACTGTTGTGGTGCTATATTGCCCTCTAGAGGCTGCTGCTCGGTTCTAGAAAAGTTCTTTGTTCTATAGGATCATAGTCTCATTCTGCACCAACCGTTCATGAAGTTCAGCTGACCTGAAAGGGTTTTCAATCTATGTGATCTCGGCCAATCAGGGATCACATAACTAACACAATGGCATCATGGCGACACATAGCCAATCAGTGCCCAAGTAAAATCCTTCCCTTGTTCCCACTTTTATGGTGAGCAAAAGAGGGAACACTTCTTTGTTCCCTGGGCAACAGACACACCCTGCTTTGCTGTGTGGCACTAGTGGTTTCATTAGAATGTATACTTCCATGAACGGAAGGTGTTTTGTTTGTGTATGGGGAAGTGATTTTTGCCAAGCCTCCTCCTTCCCACAGCCTCCTGTGCTCTCCAAAAATCTGTTCCTGAGGGTTGGGGGACAGGCTGGATGACGGCAAAGGGAAAGAGACGGGCAGAAATTGCCCCTTGTTGTGCAAGTATGTTAGCACAGTGCAGTAAGATGTTCACACCGACCCAGCTCTGGTTGCATGGAATGTGGCAGATTGTATGTGGGGTTGTGCATCCAAATGCACATTTGTTGGAAGCAATACAGTGTGGATGGACAACAGCCACTTTCAGATATGCATTTGGATCCAGAGGTAAACTGCATTGCATTACTTCAGTGGTCGCTATTTAGATGCTTATATGAATGGCCCCACCCCATTCTGCCACAACAAATCAATTGCATGCACAGCTAATCCATTCTTGGGAGAGTTAGAATGAATAAAAGGAAATACTCTTTTACCCAGCGGGTAATTAATCTGTGGGACTCCTTGCCACAGGAGGCGGTGATGGTGTTTAGCCTAGGGGCCTTTAAAAGGGCATTGGACGTATTTCTGGAGGAAAAGTCCACTGTGGACTATAGGCCATGATGGGTGGTGCAACCTCCTTATGTTAGTAGTGGGCTACCACAGAATGCCAAGTGTTCTTCTGTATGCAATTGGATTAGGGGAACCTCAGGTAAATTGCCCTGGCAATGAAGATGGGCTTTTCCTTTCCCCTGACACTGTCCCCTTGCAATTAGTTTTTCATGCTTTCACAAAAGATGAAAAAAAATACCCCAAAGGTTTTAGGATATGTGTGGAAATGTTCGCAAAGTATGCCCTTTACAGTTCAATCCAGCATTAATTGAACCCCCAGACTATTGCAAATCCTGGTCTTGGAAAATGGCAGAAGTTCTTTGACTAAGGGCACAATCCTAACCTGCCGGCACAGTTAGGCCAGCAAAGTTTGGCCAGCACCAGGGCCACTGTAAAGCATGTTTGCACCACTCTTGGACTCAGGGAGGATGGCGCACATCTGTGTGCTGGCCTCTCTGTCTCTGAGAATGATCCAAACATACTTTACAGTGTCCCTTGTTCCAGCCAAACTGTGCTGGCCTAACTCCTGGTTAGGATTGTGCTCTCAGTAGTGACAAGGCCTTTTGAGACATCAAATATTTTTTGGCGTTGAGAATAAAGCCTAATATGGAACATATTTTTAAAAACTGCTTCAAATTAGGGAGACCCTGCTCATAGTCAAGAGCACTTAATTGGTACTTCATTCCCCTCTTAGTCATTGACCAGTGTGACATTGTTTTTCTACACCCAGAGAATGAGCACTGATGCCTAGTGAGTGAGGAGTGCGCATCTTTTTCTGCTTTCAGAAGAGAGAACAGGCACTGCATGCGCACGCACACAACCTTTTGACCCCTGCATAAACTCTTTTGACCAGGTGCAGCAGTTAGTGGAAGACATCAAGCACATCCTGGACCGGCGGCTGGAGGAGCTGGACTGGATGGATGAAGAAACTCGGCAAGCGGCTCGAGCCAAGGTGGGGAGGGGGGCAGAGGGAGAGCCGAGGCAGGGCCTGGTGTTGCATGCGCAAGCAGATCAGGAGACACGGACCAACAGACCGATCCCCTCTGCTGGGCTCTGCTAATGGAACGTGCATCCCACCAGCAGGATCCAGGCAGACGTGCCTTTATCCTGGCAGGTGCTGGACAACAGTGTTGTGCACTCCGGCACCACCAGCAAGCACCTCAAAGCCAGCAGTGCAGTCGCTGGCAGTGAACAGGATGGTGGCTGTGCAGAGGCTGGCAGTGAGGGATGAGGTGGGGGGAGGGAGAGAGAGAGAGGAGGAAGTGGGGGGATGGGGGTGTTTCTGGGCAGGGAGGGGGGAGGAACCGGGAGTGAGGAGGGGCCAGAGGGATGGCTCGATGGCAATGGTGCACACTAGATCCTGTCCTTTCCTTCTCCATGCCCCTTCCCTCTCCTTGGACATATGCCACCAAAAGAGGAGACCCCTTGCTGCTCATGTAGCCCACCAGGAGATAAGCAGAAGATGATTCCCACTTCCTTCCTGCAGGCTGCCCAAGCGCCTCCTCACCAGACTACGCAGTAACTGAAAAGCTTGGTCCCACCACGAGCACCGATGCACATGTGCCAAACAGTGCACACTGCACTCTCACAAGCCTCGCAAATCAAGGAGATACACGACAATAACGTACTGCCACTGCCCTCTTTACACAGAGCAGGGCCTTTGAAATTAGTTTCCATGAGCAGCTCCCATGCAGTTAGGGCATCATTTCAATGACCCAAGCGCATAGGAAGGACTAATCGTGCCATTCCCCAAATGTGGGCTCAGCAGACACTGGAAAGGGGGTGCTGATTCCGAGGGAAAGGCTCAGGCAACTGGCTCATTTTCAATCAATCAATCAATCAATCAATCAATCGTAATTATATACCGCTTTTCAACACAAAGTTCACAAAGCGGTTTACAGGCAAATAGTAATAATAGAGTTAAGTGGTTCCCTGTCCCAAAGGGCTCACAATCTAAAAAAAATGCAGAACACCCCCAACGACAGCCACTAGAAAAGACACTGTGCAGGGGTGAAGAGGGACAATTGCTCTCCCCCTGCTGAATCTAAGAGGAGCACCACTTGGAAAAGTGCCTCTTGCCCAATTAGCAGGGGTTAATTTTCACCAGTCGCCTTCCACCAGTCAAGATCCTAGACCGTCTCAAAATCTCACCCGTCCACTGCAGCGTGGGACCCAAGCTGCCAAGAGCCAAGCAGGCAAGACAGCAGCTCCACTTCTCCCGCCTAGCATTGGCCAGTCAGTGTGCCCTGCGGTGGTGCCGTTCTGCCCCTTCTTTCCTTCCAGAAAAATGGGAGGGCAGAGGGTATGCACTCATTTCTGAAAGGCCGAGGGAGAGGAAGGGGAAGCAGTGCGCGGCAAGACAGAGAACACACTCAGGGTGGCACACTGTTGGGGTGCCACAGCAGAACAAGCGGAGGAGTGGGAGACTTGGGAACCCTGTGAAAGGTGGTGGAATTCAGCCAAATAAACCCTTCCCCTGCCAAGGTCTACAGCAGGATTTACTGCCCCAGGGCTCTGAGCTCTGGTTCAGGCAGTGCAACAATTTGCTCAGGACTCACTTCTGGGTCCTCTGAGCCACTTCTACAGTATCAGAAGGGATGCTGGGTGCACTGCAGGTGTGGCTGCCCAGGAGCACAAGGATGCTGTCAGAGGGGCCAGGGCAGGCTCTCCTCCAGTCTTCGGAAGCCTACAAGCTTCTTCCTACCCGCATCTGAGCTTCTCTCCTGGACCACTCAAGGTGTTCCTGCCAGGTCTGAGTCTCCTTCCTCTTGCAGCTGCAGCATATGATGGTGATGATCGGCTACCCAGATTTCCTGCTCAACCCGGATGCGATTGACAAGGAATATGAGGCAAGTGTGTGAGTTTCCAGTGGGTTAATCATTGCTTGCCATTTGAGTGCTTGGTCCGCTAATTAACCCATTAAATTTAAATAAATGGGCCTCTTTAAAAAAATCTCAGGATAGATAGGATTACCAGATACAAACAGGGACGTAGTGCCTATACCTTTAAGCACTGTATAGAAGAGGGAATTTGGGCAGGTACAGCTCAAGATGGAAGGGCTTAAAAAGCAGCAACTGCCCAAATGCCCTTTTCTATACAGTGCTTAAAGGTATAGGCACCCTGTCTCTGTTTGTATCTCGTAACCCTAAGACTAGGTGCCCATTTGAGATGGTGGTGAAACCCTCCCCATGAGAAACCTCTGAGGCCCATTTAGAGCTTGATTCTGCCCAGAGATTTCGAAGGAGGAGTGTGCCCCAAGCCCCTGCCCTTATCACTCCTTGATGCCCTGGTGGGAAAAGGGGTGGGGCATAAAATATGGCGCTGGCCCTGGAGCTACCATCTAATGCACACTTTCTTGGGAGTGTAAACCTACTGAATTCAGTGAAACTTCCTTCAGAGTAAACATCCAGAGGATTGCACAGTAAGCTGCTTAAAATCTGCACCTGTAGATTCATGTGGGCCCTCAATTCATCAGTCAATGGCAGCTTTAGTTGATTCATCTTTTAACTAAAGAGATACAAATTTGCAGCCTTAGTGATCTGTCTGCCACTGTAAAATACAGTCTGGCTCATTTTCTTAAGTCGTCTATCCTGCCTTTCAGACATTGGACCTGGTACACTCTTTCCCTTGGTTGTGGGAATTTTGATCGTTGATTGGTGGGAAGTTGCAATGGGAGGGATGGTCCTTCCAAGGCAGGAAGAAGGTCTGTGGGCATCATCAATTCCCTCAATTAAGGCCCAATTCTCTCTGCAGTCACTAGGGGGCAGCACCCTACCCCCTTGATGAGTGGAGAAGCTGTCGGAACCCAGCCAGCCACAAAGGGCACTATTCAATTGATAGTGTATTATGGTCTCCCCCCTTGACTAGTTCATCAGTCCAAGTCCTCCATCCAATAACTTGGTGAGAATTTTCAGCCCCCTCATCTAATCTCAGCTGCATTTCTCGGCAGTTTGAAGTCCACGAGAAAACCTACTTCAAGAACATCCTCAACAGCATCAGGTTCAGCATTAAGTTGTCTGTGAAGAAGATCCGGCAGGAAGTGGACAAGTCAGCGTAGGTATTTTGCTGGAACATACATAAGTCACACCTATTGGCAGAGAGGTGGCGGGTGGCCAGTGGCGGATCTAGGGGGGCAGGGGGGGCATGAGCCATGGGTGCCATCTTGGGGCCATCTAGGGAGGCACCAGTGGCCCCCGCAACATTGCCCGGGTAGACCTGGGCTCTGGAGCCCAGATCTACCCATTGGGACCAGCCGCAAGTAGACCTGGGCTCCCTCAAGGGGAGCCCAGGTCTACCCGCAGCCATTTCTAATGGGTAGACCTGGGCTCCCTCGAAGGGAGCCCAGGTCTACCCCAGGCTGCTTTTGGTGGGTAGACCTGGGCTCCCATGGGGGCGCACTTCTATTGGGTGCCCCGGGCACCATTTTGACTAGGTCCGCCCCTGCAGGTGGCTGCCCGTTTCCTCCTTGAACATCTCTCGATGCCCTGGGTAGGTCTTGCTCCAGGCATCTCCAGAAGGTGGCCACAAGAGTTCAGGCTTGAGCATTCCTCCCCTTCCCCACTGTCTCCTCTTTCCTAGAAGGTTTATTTCACATGAGGGAGGTGCAATGAGACCGTCTGAGGGGGGCAGGCAAGAGGCCATCCACTCCAACCCCTAAAGTTTTCCGAATGGGGTCTTCCGCAAGTAGCCAGCTCCACTGCTGGGCTCCTCTAGTCTTGGCAAGGACAGGGATGGGACCGGGGATTTGCCGGTCCAAGGGTCATGGCTCAGTGGCAGAGCACCTGTTGGGCAGGTAGAAGGTCCAGCAGCTTCTCCAGCCAACCCTTGTCAGAGACCCATCAGAGTTGACTGCACTAAGCAAGGTGCTTTCCTATACCCCTTGTCCCTCCAGCACACAAACTATCCCTTGCACATGCACTGTAATGAGGGAAGAAGAGTCTTGGGCAACCCATGTCTCTCTCTCAGTGGGCTTGGGTTGGGCAGTGGGGTCTAGAGATGGAAGGGCTGAGCCTAGAGGCCGTGCAATGAGGGGGTTCAGGGCTCCCTTCTTCCAGGGGATGCTGTAGACCCCGCCCCCATCAGCACAGTGTGCTCCTTATCCCATGGGGGGGGGGTCCTCAGCAGCAGCACATCCTGGGTCTTTGTTGATTATCACATCTTGTCTCATTGCAGGTGGCTGTTGCCCCCCCAAGCCCTGAATGCCTACTACCTTCCCAACAAGAACCAGATGGGTATGGGCAGGCATTGCCTGGCTTTCAAATGCATGTCTTTGTTGTTGCTCCCATTTATATCTGGCCCCTCCTCCAGGCGACTCAGGGCAGTGTACATGGGTCCCCCCACCCAATATCACCCTCATAACAATCATGCTGCAAGGTAGGTTCGGCTGCAAGATGGTGAGTGTCCCAAGGTCACCCAGTGCGGATTTGAACTGGGTCTTTCTGAGCCCAGCCCAGCCCAGTCCCCCACCCGCCACAGTATCCCACTGGCTTCCCAAGTGAGCAGGTGGGGGTTGCTGCAGGATTGTTGCTCCGTTCATGTGATTGTATCTATCTCAGCACTTGGTTGTGTCTATCGATTCCCTGCGCTCTCTCTCTCTCTCTCTCTCTCTCTCTCTCTCTCTCTCTCTCTGTGGTGTGTTTTTAACCAAATTTTTACTAAAGTTAAACAAGGCTTACCCTGTTTCTGCCCATTAAAAATCTACAATTATTTGTTGGAGGGACTCTTCACGTCTTTTCTCCAGATAGAACAGTTTGTACATAGCTGCTGGAGACACTCTTCTGTTTTCCAAGAAAAAGGGACAAATGGAACTTACAGGAGGTTGGCAGCTAGTAGGAGAGAGTCTGTGAAGGTGGGCTAAGGTGTGCATAAGAGAAATCTCAAGTGTATCCCTAGAAAAGCGTAATGTGCGCAGCAGCCTTTATAGTGCTGAAGACGGGAGCACCAGAACCTCCTATGAGACTCACTCTAGTCTGATATCTTCATCTTTAGTGACTGACTCAGTTTTTTTTTAAAAAGCAAAGAAGGAGCAAGCTTCTGGTTCTCAAGTTTATGAAGTCTTTAATACTTCATAATCTTGAGAACTAGAAACTTGCTCCTTCTTTGCTTTTTTTAATAACCGAGTCAGGCCGTCAAGCAGTGAACTTGATTACACATTGAGGATGGTGTCCTTATTCAAAATACAGTAACTAGTTACAAAGTTTATGGCAGCTCTGTGGCATCCTTTTGCTTCTGAAATGCACTCCAGGCCTGGGCCTAGAATCTCCCTCCCTCCATCCATCCCCCGTGTCTTCCTGTCTCCCACAGTGTTCCCAGCTGGGATCCTGCAGCCCACACTCTATGACCCGGAGTTCCCACAGTAAGTGCCTCGGCTCAGCTGCTGGAATGGAGATTGGGGAGGCTTAAGGGCAGAGGTTTGGGGTCTGGCCCTCCTCTTCATACAATGAGGTGCTTTGTGGATCTGGGCCTGGAACTGCCTTGTGAGGAATGCCCAAACCAGCACTTCCCTTCTCTGGGGTCAGGAGCATGTCACAGGTGTAGCAATGCTCCTGCCTGCCAAATTCACTCAAGGCCCTGCTACTCTTTCACACATTCAGCAGGGAACACCCCTTCTTTGTGAAAGGAGAATTTTGCTGGGAAGTGGGGTGGGGAGGGTTCTCCAGCCAGTGGCGTCTCTACAGGGAGGGCAAAGCTCTAAGTCTTGCAAGAAGCCTTACGTTGCAGTGGAAATAACTCCTCTCCTGCACTGTTCTAGCCAATCCTCACAGGGAAAAGCAACATCTTGGCGTTGCTTACTGGCTACAGCAGCAAGGGAGAGGAGGGATTTACATGACAGGGTAAGGCTTCTTGCAACACTTAGAGCTCTGCCCTCCCTGTAGAAATGCCTCTGTCTCCAGCCACACCCTTCCACAGCTAGCACTCACTTGTTGTCTGACGGGGGATCGCTCTGTCCCCCCCCCAATTCATCCACAATGTCTATCTCCCACCTACAGGTCGCTGAACTATGGTGGGATCGGGACCATCATTGGGCACGAGCTGACACATGGCTACGATGACTGGGGTGAGTCTGCCTCCCTTCCTCAGTAAACAGCACCCATTGCCACATCCACAGGTCCCGGGAGGGAGGGAGGGAGGGAGCCCTGGCCCCGGCCCCGGCCCCGGCCCCGGCCCCCAGTTCCAGTGGTGAAGGCAATGAATGAGTGGGGTGCCCTCAAGTGAAGGAGGGTGCGAGGGATGGAGTGACAGGATAAGCTGTCGACTGTGTGCGATTATTCCTCCAAGATTATTCCTCTGCGGCCATCTGACTGGTTCCACGGCACACTGAGGAATTATTTTATTTTGAACAAAATCAATTGACCATCCTAATCTGTGCTGGACCAGGCAGGCTGACTGTGTTGCACTGTATCCAGCACAGATTAGGAGCATTCTGGGAAGTAAGGAGCAACTTGGAGTAAGGGCTACTTGGATTTGCACCTCCAATTTTGTGGGTGTAGATCCGAGTGTCCCGTGTAATGTTGCTCCAGTAGGGGCTGGGGGTTAGGATCCAGCATGGGCTGCCCAGGCTGCTCCCAGCCCCTCCTGGGTCCAGTCCACCCTCCCCCACCTCCCCCCCCCCCAGGGCACCTCCATTCTGCCCTCCCACCACCCTCTGTGCCAACCCACCTTTTCTGGGCACAGGTCCAGGACTGCTAGGCCAGCACACATCTGTCCACTGGCCCGGCCTCTCCTGAGTGTCCTCCGTAAAGCCATGTACTTTATGACACATTTGCAACACTTGGGAGCGGCACTTGGGGGGTGGGGTGGGATTACACTGTAACTAGACCTGCAGAATTAGTGCATGTCTATGGGACAAAGCCCTTCTCTTCACAAAAGAATCCACCCAATGCAAATGGGGGGGGGCTCTTGATCATGTATTGATAGCAAGTATAAGACAATGAATGTGAACAAATGCTCTTGAGGGTGGGAATTTCTCTCTGCTCTTTTGCAATTTAGAGCACAATCTTAATCTGGAGTTAGGCCGGCACAGTTAGGACAGCAAAGTTTGGCTGGCCCAAAGGACACTGTAAAATATGTTTGGACCATTCTTGGAGTCAGAAAGGCAAGCACACAGACTCCGAGAGTGGTCCAAACGCACTTTACGGTGACCCTTGTGTTGGCCAAACTTTGCTGGCCTAACTGTGCCTGCCTAACTCCAGGTTAGGATTTTGTTCTTATTTGATAGATAAGTTATATTCTTTCTCTCTTCCCCCCCCCCATTTTAACAGAATGCAAAAATGTGCACACAGCTAGAGAAAAGTGCACTTATTGCAAATGCTTAAAATACTCTGCCAATAATTACACCAGGAGAAGGCCCGTATTCAATTTTTGAATCCAAACATGGTTCAGTAGTAGCACTTCTTGTGCCAAAATGGATTGTTTGATAGTTAAGAACAGAGTTGAGTTGCGGTTGTTGTTGTTGTTGTTGTTTCTTCTTTGGTAAATATCTCCTGCATCTTGTTTAGCTATTTCGTTTTTTGGCTGCTTTCCTGTGATTTGCATATGTTATTTTCACTTATGTCAGCATATAGAATAGAGGATTAGAAACATTTATAGGGTGACTCCTAACCAAGTGTTAAGTGAATTGAAGCGGGGTAAACGGATGTTCCTCCTTAAGCTTGTTCTGGGTCATGCTTTGACTCGCCCCTCCTCACAAAGCCCCCACCCTGCAAATATCCTCACCCCACTCATTCTGCATGTGCCTGATGGAAGACAAAAGGGAAGGGAGGAAGGGAGGGCATGAGTGGGATCAAAGATTTCCTTCCCGCCCCCAGGCTCTGTTTCTGCTGGACAAAACTGGTCCCTCGACTTGCTCAAGGAGAAAGGGCAATAGTTTAGCTCAGCGGTTCTCAAACTTGTAGAGTCCCTACAGGCTCCTCCCTGATTTATAGGAACATAAGAACCATTCCACTGCATCAGGCCTACCTAGTCCAGCTTCCTGTATCTCACAGTGGCCCACCAGATGCCTCAGGGAGCACACGAGAGGACAAGATGCCTGCATCCTGTTGCCACTCCCTCACACCTGGCATTCTGAAGTAGCCTACTACTAACGTAAGGAGGTTGCACAACCCATCATGGTCCACCTATAGCCCACGATGGACTTTTCCTCCAGAAATCTGTCTAATCCCCTTTTAAAGGCACCTAGGCCAGATGCCATCACCACCTCCTGTGGCAAGGATTAATTACCTGCTGGGTAAAAAAGTATTATGAATGCCAAGGGGCGTGGCTATCATGGTGATTGGGCAGCCATGCTGCCCCCCCCAGTAGCGGCTTGTTTAACCCTTGATGCACAGAGCCTAGTATGCCCTGTCAGTTTCACAAAGCACCACAAACGATGTCGCAACCCATTGATCTGTCCCAGATCCACAGTTTGGGAACCGTTGATTTAGCTTAATAGTTGGAATAGACAAGAGAGAGAAAACGAAAAGAAAGGATCCTTGGGGGTCCTGGCTGCCAGTAGTGGGGGGGGGGAGGAGCAACCTGACCCTGAGGTCAAATGTAGTGGCCTTCTCAGCAGGAATTTGAGGAGCTGGGCAGCTAAATCCTGTTGAACTGCTCTGTTGGCAGAAGTAGCATTTTGCCAGCTCTTGCTACTATAAGGCAGCTGTAAAGTGCGCTCTGGCAGCACATGTTGCTGGCACATTGGCAGGACTGCTGGAGCCTTCCTGCAGACAAGCTGGTGGGGAAGGGTGGGGAGGGGGAAAAACTGGCTGGAGAGGGGGAGGAATGGGGCAGGGAGGCTGCAGGAGGGGGTGGATCCAGCAGCACCAGACCCCATCATTATATACCACCTCCCTGCTCCCCTCTCCCTAGACTTGCAAAATCCCTGGCATAGGTCAGGAGGTTTACAGAGGGGAAAGGGGATTTAAATCCCATCTCTCTTTTGAAACCTCCCACTCTGTGTCCCGTCCTCCCCCCCCCCCCCCCCCGGATGCAGCACACACCATTTCAGCACAAGGGGAGATATGATTGGTCCAAAGCAGTGGTGTCATCTAAATGATTTAAGAACAGGTACTCACTTTTGATTGGCACGTGTCGGGACCCGCCCACCGGAAGTGACATCATAAGCCGGAAGTGAGGTCGTGGCAGGAAGTGACATGAAAAAAGCCCTTTTTGAGGCCTCAGACAATTTTAAACTGACCCAACAGTTGCAACAGTATTCCACAGCACCCCCAGAACATGTTAAGGAGGCCTGGCATCATGTTAAAGTGACCCAACAGTTCCAAAACCCCAGAGCAGCTCATTTTTCAGTGGCAAGGCAAGGCAAGGCAAGACTCCGCTCGCTGCCTGCCTGCCTGGCTCTGAGAACGTGCAGGCAACTCAAACATGCAGGAAATTCAAACGTTGCAGGGGGCGGAGTCGACGAGTGGGCGGGTGAATGGGCCATAATCCTAGAAACCGGTACTCGCGTACCCCCGCGTACCCCCTACATGACATCACTGGTCCAAAGGAGGTACACAATTCCACTGGGACGTTCTCCAGCACAACAGCCCATTGGAACGACTTAGAGGTGGGCAAACGCACTCTTGTCCATCCCATGGGCTCTTGCGCAGGAGAACTTCCCAGTGAGCTGGTGCCCTGTGTTAATTGGCAGGCGCACAGTTGCCATTTGGATTCTCCACCAAGTTCAGGAACAAAGCGAGGCCGGTTCTGAGTGGGAAGAAACAGCTCTTGGGGGAGCCACAGCGGAGACTTCCGGATTGTCTCTCCAGTACGAGATGTCAAACTGGAAGGGTACATTCAGTTCTCTGACTGATTGTTTCTCAGGAGGCCAGTATGATCGCCACGGCAACCTGATGCACTGGTGGACAGATTCCTCCTACAGCAAGTTCCTCAAGAAGGCCGAGTGCATCGTGAACTTGTACGACAATTTCACAGTCTACAACCAGAGGGTAAGTCAGGATGTGCGATGCAAAGTTTAGCCAGCAGGGGGCAGAGCTCCCCCTTAGAGGGGTCTCCAGGAGAACCAACCCAGTATTTGTAAATACAGTATTTCAAACCTGCCAAATTTTACAGTTCTACCATTTGTTTTTGAAGGTGAAATTTTGGATCTGAAATTTTAATTTGTATTTTGAATGTGAGATTCTACCCCTTAATTTACGCTGTCCCTCTCTGTTGATGGGTTTGTCTAAGGAGGACAGTGCTAGACGTAACCCCTGTCAACGTGAATACTATTTCATGTTATCCATCAAATGCAATTCAGCATTAAATTTTACTGTATGCCAGAGAGCAACACTGTAGCAAACACTAAATAACAGCAGATTGCAACAATTCAGCACATAGCAGGAATTCTGCTAGCTGGGCAAGAGGCACTTTTCATGTGGTGCTCCTCTTATATTTATCAGTTTGTCCCTGTTCACCCCTGCACAGTGGCCGTTGCTAGTGGTGTTTTGTATTTTTTAGATTGTGAGCCCTTTTGAGACAAGGAGCCATTTAACTTTGTTGTTATTTTTTGCCTGTAAACCGCTGGTGAACTTGTGCTGAAAAGTGGTGTATAAACACCGTTGATTGATTGTTTTGCAAGTGTTCTGAGAATATCTGGAGAGTAGAATTTGTAGGACACGTTGATTTGAGCTCAGCCCTACTGTCCCTAGGCCCAGAGCCTGCTCAGTCTATAGCAGTGGTGTCATCTAAATGATTTAAGAACAGGTACTCACTTTTGATTGGCACGTGTTGGGACCCGCCCACCGGAAGTGATGTCATAAGCCGGAAGTGAGGTCGTGGCAGGAAGTGACATGAAAAAAGCCCTTTTTGAGGCCTCAGACAATTTTAAACTGACCCAACAGTTGCAACAGTATTCCACAGCACCCCCAGAACATGTTAAGGAGGCCTGGCATCATGTTAAAACCCCAGAGCAACTCGTTTTTCAGTGGCAAGGAAAGGAAAGGCTCTGCTCGCTGCCTGCCTGCCTGCCTGCCTGGCTCTGAGAACATGCAGGCAACTCAAACATGCAGGAAATTCAAACATTGCAGAGGGCGGAGTCGACGAGTGGGCGGGCAAATGGGCGAGGCCAGCCGTAATCCTAGAAACCGGTACTCGCGTACCCCCGCATACCCCCTGCATGACATCACTGGTCTATAGTCTGCCACTGCCCCATTCTGTTCTCACTGGCTCTCCTCCGACAACAAGCCAGGCAAAGATGGGAATGCGGCCTCCTTTCTCCTCCAGCAAACATAAGAAGAGCCCTGCTGGATCAGGCCAAGGCCCGTCTAGTCCAGCTTCCTGTATCTCACATTGATCCACCAGATGCCTCAGGGAGCACACAAGGCAAGAAGATGCCTGCATCCTGTTGCCACTCCCTTGCACCTGGCATTCTGAGGTAAATCCTGAGGTAAATCCACTGTCAGTCAAGATTCTCCACAGCATTTCTCTTTGACAGCCACCAGAATCAGATGCTCCTCTTCAGACATGTACTCCTAGGAACAAAGGAACAGCCCCACTGGATCAGGCCAAGGCCCATCTAATCCAGCTCCCTGCATCTCACAGAGGCCCACCAGGTGCCTCAGGGAGCACACAAGACAACAAGATGCCTGCATTCTGTTGCCCCCTCCCTTGCACCTGGTTTTCTGAAGTAGCCTACTACTAATGTAAGGAGGTTCCACCACCCATCATGGCCTGTAGCCTACAGTGGACTTTGCCTCCAGAAATCTGTCCAGTCCCCTTTTAAAGGCACCTAGGCCAGATGCCATCACCACCTCCTGTGGCAAGGAGTTCCAAAGATTAATAACCCGCTTGGTAAAAATTATTTCCTTTTATCTGTTCTAACTCTCCCAATACTCAATTTTAGTGGATGTCCCCTGGTTCTGGTGTTAACCGCAGTGGTGGAGCTGCAGAAGGCAGTAGAGACCGTTACCATCCTCTCAGGAGAGGGCTCAGGAAGAGGCTTGTGGTCATGTAGAGGCTACTACTGCCTCCCTCCGCATCCTCTGCCAGTTGTTCAAAACAGTCCAGGTAGAGGGGATCCTGGGAGGGGAAGAGCATCCCTCTCTCCCTCCCTCCCAGCTAGTCTTCCCAAAACTGGAGAGTGGAATTGGGCACTGCCTTGACATGGGAAGGGCCAAAGGGTGTGATATGGGAGAAACAGCTCAGCATCCCATTCCCTCCTCCTGGTTCCTCCCATTCCAAATAATCTTCCCTGCGGCTGTTTGTTTTGAAGTAAAGAGGAAGGAAAGATTTCAGGAAGTCTCGTTGCAGAACTTCCACATCATGCCTAGCTTTCTCCTCATTAGACAGAGCCATAAAGAAAGAGGAAAGGAGATAAAGATTAGAGGTTGGAGGCTCAGCAGAACAGATAAGTTTGCAAACAGGGTTTAAACTCTTTCAAGGAAGGGAGTGGGGCCCAGGAGAGAAAGGAAAACAAGTATCAGCAGGTGAAGATAATGCAAAGGCAAATAAAGAGAGACAAGGAGGAGTCAAAGAGCAGAGAGATTTCAAAACAAAAGAAAGGAATTAAACTTGAAGGCAATGAAAAAGCCAATGAAAGCAAAATACAAAGGACAACTGTCAGCAGCTGTGTGCTGAGCAGAAATGAAGACAAAATCCCTTCATCTCTGTGCAGAGAAATGAAACACTCTTTGAATTGTCTTCTGGGCAAAGCGGACATTCTCATCCTTTACAAAGCACGAACAGGGGGCAGGGAAGAGCCATTTTTATATATGCATGACATATATAGATGTTATATATATGCGTGATTGCATGACGTTTGGATCGGTGTTGCCATATTATGTGGCTATCATCTAAACCAGGGGTCCTCAAATTTTTTAAACAGGGGGCCAGTTCACTGTTCCTCAGACTGTTGGGGAGGCCGGTCTATAGTTAAAAAAAATGAACAAATTCCTATGCACACGGCACATATATTATTTGTGGTGCAGGGTGTTGTTCACGTAGGCAGTGCCTGACCAAGACCTCCTGGTGTCCTGGTGCCTGAGGCAATATGAAAAATGCAATCCACCCCTATCGGCCTTTATGGGTTATAAATATTCTTGGTAATAAAAATAATAACAGGGAAGTTTTCATCCCTAGCACCATTTCCCTGATGGTCCTGCTCCCTGTCCTGCTTGCAGGGTTCTCCCCACAAGGTCTAAGGACACCAGACCTTCAGCCTGAAGTCAGAAATCTACCACCTCAGTCTTGTGTCTTTGTTATGAAATCATGTCTCCATGGGTTCCACAGAACCCTTCTTCACTGAAGCCAAAAAGAAGGGAAAAGGATGATACATCAGACTGGATAGTCAGCCAAAAAAGACCATAAGAAGTTCCCTTCTTTAAAAAGGAGGTTGAAATTGTCGTTTTTTTCTCCCTTGTTTTTGCTTTGAGTCTTTTTCTTTTTTGACCAATGCCAAAACCAATGAAGAGTTCTGTTGAGCCCCAAAGACTGCTCACTTTTCCCCACCTTTGTATTTACTTTGGGGTTTTCCTAATGTTTCCCTTTATGCATCATTATAGGTGAAAAGTAACTAATGAATGTATTTTAAAAACACAAATAAATGTGGATTGAAAAGAGTGACGCGATAGAGACGTGCTTTCCCTCAGTTTCTCTGGTGCACTAAATATTTCTCACACCAACATATCCTTTTTATGTTGCCATATAAAAAATGGACACGTTTTATTAATTTCTCTTGCAAAACATTCCACGTTCACCAATAAGCAAGCCCAGTCCACATTTTCCCCTCAGCCCATTTCCCCTTTTCACTCCGCTAAGTCCCCCCCTTTCAACTGTTGTCACCTCACCTCACTGTGTGGAGGGAGGGGGGAAAAGAGGGCGGGAATCAGTCATGTCAAGCTCATTTCTCAGCACTGAAATGATTGGTCTCTCGGGTGCTGTTGCCGTTGAAGAGGTAGCGGAGCGCAGGTGCTGGGGTGAAATGTCGTCCCTCACTAGTGTTTTCAATTCCGGCGGAGCGATTTCCGTATATAAACGCAGCAGGTGGCACGGGCTTTGCTAGATAGAATCAGTTGCCACTGTTGTCTACATTGCCTGCCCCTCCTTGTTTCAGCTCTGAACGACGGGCGGGCTGGGTAAATGTCCTTGGCGGGCCGTATCCGGCCCGCAGGCCATAGTTTGAGGACCCCTGATCAATGGAAACTTGCACTCCAGGTAATTCAGAATCTTATTGGATTCAGGGCGCAGTCCTAACTAATATTGCAGCACCGGGGTCAGGGAAGAAATATTTCCTTACCTTGTGACTGTCCCCCAGCTGCAGGATGCAGCACACACCGTATTGACACAGCTATGTCGGTGCTGGAGAGTTGGTCAGGATTGCCCCCTCAGGCTCACTTGGCAAAAATATTCTGTGTTGTTGGACTACGTTGCTATTGAGGTGAAGACACCTGACTAATTCAGGCTCATGTTGATGTTATCCTGTGATGCTTCATTGAAGGAGCTTGTGGCACCTAAAAAAATAACACATTATTCAGGCATGAGCCTTTGTGGGCTGTAGCTGTCTTCATCAGAAGTGTGATGGGCTCTTTTCAGTTGAAAAATTGTGCACAGTAGTGTTAAAGTGGCCATGAAATACAAAAAATACAGTCTGTGACCCGTTCTGTGTAATGCTTACATTTATGCAAGTGAAGTACAGTGATCCTGCATCATAATCGTGCTGCTTATACTTAGTCAGGTGTAAATAACTTATTTGATTCATTCTAATGCAAAAGTCCCTTTCATGGATCCCTTTCATGGATCACTGCCTTCTCGTGGCGAAGGGGCTTGAGTAGCTCAATGAAGCTGTGAGCTATGCCATGTAGGTTACCCAAGATGGACAGGTCATAGTAGAGAGTTCTGACTAAACGTGATCCGCTGGAGAAGGAAATGGCAACCCACTCCAGTACTCTTGCCAAGAAAACCCCATGGATTAAGAATAGATGCTTTTGAATTATGGTGTTGGAGAAGACTCTTGAGAGTCCCCTGGACTGCAAGGAGAACCAATCGGTCAATCCTCCAGGAAGTCAAGCCTGATTGCTCTCTGGAAGGACAAATCCTGAAGCTGAAGCTCAAGTACTTCGGCCACCTCATGAGAAGAGAGGACTCTTTAGAAAAGACCCTCATGCTGGGAAAGATGGAAGGCAAAAGGAGGAGGGGCGGCAGAGGATGAGATGGTTAGATAGTGTCACTGAAGCAACGAACATGAAATTGGGCGAGCTCAGGAAGCTAGTGGGGGACAGGGAGGCCTGGCGTGCTGTGGTCCAGGGGGTCGCGAAGAGTCGGACACGACTTAGCGACTGAACAACAACAACAACAACAACAACAACAATGCAAAAGTTGTATGTTGGACTCGCCATTTGAAGGCTGTTGAAGAACAGAATTGGTCAGGAGCCCAGTCTCCTAGCAGAGACACCCCACGTGTGTGTGTGTGTGTGTGTGTGTGTGTGTGTGCGCGTGCGTGCGTGCGTGCGTGCGCCACACAAAAAGATGACATTTCCTGCATCTGTTGAAATTCCCTTATCCTGGGTTGGACCCTTGGCCCATGTAGGGTCAATTCTGTCTGTGGCTCTCCAAGGGCTCAGGCAGAGAAGCAATAGCATAGCCAGAGGGAGACAGTGGTACGTATTACAGGCACCAAAATGTGCCGTGTAAATGGCCCCTCCCACTTGCCATCAGAGCTATTCTGGGCAGCAATGGCAGTTGCCATCACTGCCCAGAATGGCTCTGGGAGTTGAGAGGGACCACTTACACAGCACGTTGAGGCACCTGCAGTACTTGCCACACGGCCCTCTCTGGCTGTGCTACTACAGAGAAGCCTCCTTCCGACAAATACCAGAATGAGCCTGGAGCTTCCCTTGTGCAGAGCTGCACCCCCTCACTCAAGTGAACTGTATGAGCTGGAATTAGGGCTATAGCAGAATTTCTTCGTGGCAAAGAGGCTCATTTTGAGTAACTGGAAGGACAGAAACCTACCCACCGTTCAGTTCTGAATTACTGACAAGTCAGCTTCTGACCATGTGAGAACAAGGGTTTTTTGTTTCCGTAGACATGGCAGGTCAAAGTCTTTGGAAACACCTGGGCAGCCTTGGCAGAGTATTTTCCAGGAGGAGTCCGTACTGAGATACTTCCTATCTGCATTCTAGATTGCCAGTCTGCAGTTGCCACAGCAAGGCAGACTGCCGGATACACAAGTGCAACTTCCTGGAGTGGTTAAGTCATCAGTCATTTTAGTAATAATTACTGTATATGCACTAACAGAAGATTAAAAGTCACCTTCACCCAAAGGTCTGGTTCCTGTACTTTGGCCTCCGCTCCTGTGAAATTATCTGGTGAGCACATGCTTGCCCTTGCCCGGTGCCCATCCAGGTCAACAGAACGTGAGTGACTGGAGTGTGTGCCCATCCCTGGCAGGACAGAGTCTAAGATGGGGAGGCTGGCATCTTGGGACCAAGCAGGGACCATACATCATTCCTGTTCAAACAATTTCAAGCTGCATAGATGGGGCTGAAAGTGCAAAGAACAGGAATCCTCATGTTTTCTTCACAGCATGCATGGATCGCACACCCTGATGGACCCACCATTTGTGCTTGCAGTTTGTAATGCTGGCAGGGCTCCTGTGCCTTTGACAGCTGCCCAGCAGGCTGAAATACAGCAGACAACGCTTGATGCCCACGTCTCCGTGCTCAGGAAGGCCGCAGCATCCAATATGCACCTGCTGGAGGCCTAGGAGCCCTAGGAGGGAAAAGGTGGCAACCCAACTTGCAAAGTGTATAGAATACATCCATCTTTGCTCACTAGGCACAGAGTTCCCTTTTAGAGTGATCGTTCTGTTTAGCAGGAGGGAGCAACAATCCTTGTTCATCCCAGCACAACGTCTTTCCGAGTGGCTGTTTGCCGGTATTTTCTTGGTGTCTTTTTTTGCCAGTCCATTTGGTACAGGGAATCTTTTTCCCCTTTCATTTCCTCTGTTATGTAAAACCACTGTTGTTGAAAAGCAATATGATGGTGATGGGTGGATGGATGGATGGAAATGGGGCAGGGCTCTTCCCTCCTAACGTTGCTGTCCTTCCTGCAGGTGAACGGGAAGCACACGCTCGGGGAGAACATCGCGGACATGGGGGGACTGAAACTCGCCTACTATGTACGTACCTTTGCAGGGAAGAGCAGCTCTGTTTAGCAGGGAATCAAAGTCCTGCAAACCAAGCATCCCGAAAGCCAACAGAAGCTGTCTGAGGACAGGTCGGGGTGACTGATGGAGCCTAAGAGGTGCCCCCCAAGAGGACACCTGTGGACACCAGCAAGTCTGGAGCCAGGCTGTCTCACGGTCCCTTTCCCCTGCTCATGGTAACGTGGGTCGGGGTCCTCTGGTTGGGACACGTGGGAGGGGGGGGTGCTGCAGCCCCGCCCACACAGCTCTAACCTGCAACCCGCCCCAAGGGCTCAGGGGCTATCCTGGCACAAAATGGCACACGCTGCCCAGGGGTGCCTGAAGCTGTTCTGTGCATGCAGGAGACTCCAGCTGTAAGGATTGTACCACTGCAGGTTGCTGGCGGACAGTAGTATAGCTACAGGGGGTGGCAGCGTGCTAAGTATTGCAGACACTGCAATGCACCACGTAAACTGCTCCTCCCACTTGCCATTGGAACCACTCAAGTGGGCGGCGCTCCTTATATGGCGCGTCATGGCGCCTGCAGTACTTGCCACAGTGACGGCGCCCCCTGGAGCTTCACTACTACCGGCGGAAGGGAGCCTTTGTGAGTCTTCCTTTAGGCGGAAAAAAACCCTTGCAGCAATCCTGCTGCTCTAGTTTTCTCCTTGCTGGGAACGTTTTACCCACTTTCAAAAGCAGGCTTCACCACCTGCACTCTGAAATGGCCCAGTGTGATCCCTGCCCCCTCGTTCTGCATGTGCAGACCAGGACCGTCCGGATCGGGTGCCTGTGACAGCCGGCGGGTGCACCCCCCCGTTGGGAAACCCGGGAGCAAAGCTGTTGGCAGCCACTTTTTGCCAGCTTTCTACAGATTGCCTACAATGGGGGCAGCAACCAGCCAGGAAAGCCCCCTCCCACTGCTGGCTCAAAAGCTCACCTCCCACCTTCCG
>JAJKFI010012943.1:0-28175 GCA_029204185.1 Lerista edwardsae
ACTCTCTCACTCAGATCCCTTTTTCTCCCGCCTTCTGCCCCCCCCCCAAGTCCTGGTCTTAAAAATGGTTAATGCTTTGAAACCTTTCATTCTAAAAGCCAAAGAAATGGTGCAGGAGCTTTGCAAAACTTTGGTGTGTAGTTTATTGCGGCAGGAGGGATTGGTGCTGGAAGTGGGTGTGCCTGTATAGCAAGGCACAGCACAGACAATGTTTTGCAAGGAGCAGCCACCAGCAGGGGGAGCAATTTAAAGCAGCCTCCATACGGAAAATACACACGCAACTGCCCTATAATGTGCAGTGGTGCTGCCCCAGATACGAACATCTGAACTTGCCCCAAGTGGGGAAATAATCATTAAGCCTAAACCAGCAATGCTAGTAATCCATTTTGGAAAAGCCCATGCTAAACGTGGACCAGATTTTCAAACTGCAAAGAGCCAAAATAGATGCTTGGTAATAATGCAGCCAGGAGGGTAAAAAACCACACACCTTTGCAGCTACCTGTTATTACTGTATGTTTTTTTTTCCTCAGTACTTGCCTCTGATTGGTTGGGAAGGTGTTTGTCCTTCCAGACCCTTCCAGGATATATACAAGTTAATGCTGGGGGATGTTGATTTCTTTCAGTTTCTAGAATCCAGCCGCTCGTCTGCTGCTGCAGCTGTACTTGCCTCCTATACCAAGCATAGGTCTGTACAGCATGTGCCTTTCGTGGCGAAAGCACTAACATCTCAAGGTGGGGATAGGAAAGATCTCCCTCTGCCAGGCAGCTGGCCAGTCACTTGTAAATACACATGTTTGTATGTTAAACGTAGGCAGGCACCCATGTCAGATTCATTGTGCATAGGGTGACAAAGATGAGGAGAGTGGATGTCCCCCTCAAAACGGGTTTTAAAGTTATTTTCAAGACATTGCATGGGAGAAGCTACTTTTGTAAAAATAGTCACAATTCAGAAAAATAATGAACCACTTTGGTCATACGATGCTCTAATGCAGGCAGCTGGACTACAAATATGTTGCTGGCAGGCAGCCGGACTACAAAAAAATAAAATGGCACTGGGACTTCATCTTTGACAGGCCCAATTGCTGAAAGGGCTTGAGTGACAGAAAATTCCAGAAATCATGACAAAAGAAAGGCCTTGGACGGCAGTACCATTTAAACCATCCCACATGATTAATTGCAGCATATCACATATTTGTTAGCCAGCTCATTGCCTACAATTTGATGCATGGAATGTCCAATTCAGATTAATGCTCACAAAATTATGACCAAAAATTGAAGATATTGCTATAGACCTTAAGGCAGAGAGAACGGAAATAATACATGTGGTAAAAGGTACTGATTTAACTATTGCAGAGCTATGACCCTGTGAAGTGTCTCATGTCACAACACTCAGCAAGTCAGAGAATTATACTAAAACCAACCCAGCAATGACTACTGGACGTCTGACATTCTTGCAGATGACACACATCAATATACAGCTGATCAAGGTATTATCATTGGTTATGTGTATGATGTGGCTGATATATGGCAAAGGTACAGAGAGCTGCTCTGAGAAATAGGTGCCAATGTGCCTGAACAGTATCACGATAGGAAAAGGACTTTCTGCTCTGAAGTCCAGAAAGAACTAGGACAGTTATGCCCAGCCTCCCCTTTAATTTAACCATTTAACCAAAGAAAAGGGCAATCACAAAAGTCATGACAAAATAATTGCAGGAATTTGTCCTCAGCAGAGTCTGACAGTGCTGATAAACCACATCATAGATTCCACCATTCCACTCTAACAAAGAAAAAAAAATCATTCCTAGTTGCCAGCAGAATCTGGCAGGATCTTCTGGATACCCATGGCCATGCAAGCATATGGCCACAGCACTGAGAAGAACATGATGTTCACTTTATGTTTGATGATCAGTATGTATTTGTACACCTGCTCTTTGGAGGAGCAAATGCTCTAAATGAACAGTGGGAGGAGAATGAGGACATGACCCAAAAGACATGCAGCAGTATTCAGGACGTGTGTGTAGGCAGTATCCTCTGGCTGAAAACTGATCCCCAGGCATATGGATTTTGCTTCACACAAGGCAACATGAGCCGAGCCCTTGTAGAGTTGTTCCAAACTGCCAACCACACCACTGGTATTGATTCAGAATTGACATAATCATAGCCTGTAGATAAATTTGAAAAAAACCAACACTGGTCCTTGATGTATTCCCAACAGTATCGCAGAACAGTGTTATTCAAACTGTGGGTTGGGACCCACTTGGTGGGTCGCGACCTGATGTCAGGTGGGTCACAGAAAGCTGTGAACAGCCATCTTGGAACCTGTAGACCTGACTCCTGATATATTCCTTTTGTGAGTTTTAACAGTTTTAATTTTCAAGTGAGTTTTTTTTAAATTTAGTTCAATGCTTTTACACAATATTTTTTCCTAATTTGCTTTCTGTCAAAGATCTTTCATGGATATACATTTGCTGCAGTCCAAGAATGCCAGTTTGCATTCCAGGAGTGTCATTTGAGTACATCACACTGACAGCACTTTCTGCTTGATGATGGTAGTTCTGGCTATGAGATCACTTCCAGGTTAATAACATCAGCCGTCAACATAAGTGCCATTCTAAAAAGTGGGTCCTAGTCTAAAAGGTTTGAGAACCACTGCTATAGAAAATCAAATGATCTGCTGCTCATTTGATAACACAGATGTCCGTGAAACAACAGTAAATGGAAAGAATGCATTCCATTGCACTCAGATGATGGCTTGGCAAAGAGGCCTTCAGACACCAAAAGCATACCGTGTACCTAAAGGTAGCCAACCGGTTTTAAGAGCAAAGATGTTTACATCTGATTCTCTACAAGCATTTCGAGCAAGTTACCCAATCTGCTTAACCTCTGGTGAAACCACCATCACAGCAACAGTGGTACAGATGTGGAAGGACGGCTTGGAAGCAGTGAGGTCATTAAACCTGCAAGATTAACATAGCCTGGACAATGTCACAGATTCATAATGAAAATCTATCAGTTTTCAAGCATTTTGTCAAGCATTTAACTAAGTGGCCTCTGCAGTGTGTAAGTACATCAGACCTATTAACCATGCTTTAAGCAAAAGCTGATGATTATGATTAACAACTACAGTTTGTCCTTTTATGAACATCGTAGCATCTGGGATAGAAATTCATCACCATCACAGCCCATCAGCCACTGTACGGCAAGGGCGAGGAGATGGTGTGAACAAATGCAGAGGATAAGAATGTTATCTTCATGTTGAACGACTTCAAAGAAAATCAGCCACCATACGGAAAGTGCTGGCTTGGATAACCTGTGAGCAGAATCTCCATCCAATGGTAAACACCGTATGTTGAAAGGTACAGCATATTACCATGCTGCTTGTTTGCACACGCTGACATGTGAAGCGCTGTGACACATACAGTGGCCTGTGTTAGAACAGTGGCTGATGACCAATCGTCACAAACTCAACACAGAAGAGCTGCCACAAATGCTTCCCACTGTCAAGCTAGTGGAGATGACCTTTACAGTGTGATAGAAAGCCTGATGCAGGTGTTAGGTGAAAAGAGGGTCAAAGGGATAATAGAAAACTCCAGCATTCAACACAGCAACAGCCAAAATGTTGTGATGTGTGACAGCTTGCATAAGAATGTTGGAGATCATGATGAACTTCATCCAGGCTGCAAGGGATGGTATAGCCCTGCATTATACATGGAAGCATTCACTTGCCTTGCTACTGTAGCTCACGGTTGACAAGGTTATCAGGCAACCCAAGCAAATGGACTTGATGAAGCCAATATGAATGCTCATTGAAGGGGCAGATGTACACCTACCACAAGTATAGAGTCCATTCATTGCCATGGGTGAAAATAAAGCTGACTATCCTATGTTCTCTCTGAAGCTCTTATAATGGCAAAGGAAATTTGCAAAGGCAATATGAGTGGCGACTTTACTGAACCCAATGAAGGATGATCAGTGAGAAAAGACTGCCTCTGTCTTCAGGGAAACCACAAGGAGACAGATAAAATGGTGATGTTTCATGCTTGTGAAGCAGCTGAAAGAAGTTGTGAACAAGCTTGTAGTCATTTCCATAAATACAGATGTTGCGCTTCTACTGCTGCACTTCCCGACCCGACCACAAAAGCGACTGACACACAGATGGTGTCTAGAACAGCTAGAAAACTGCTACCCATTACAAGGCATTGCCAAAGAACTTTCCAAACCAGTAAGAACAAGTGGCTAAATTTTTATGTGCTAATGGGATGGGATGCAGTATCTTCCTTCAGTACTTTGCAAACAAGTCCTTTGGGAAGATTGTTTCTTAAAAAACAACTTCTTCCGTGGAATTGGACAGGATAGGTGTTACTCAGGGCACAATCCCACCCTGTGCGTAGAATTGATGCTACATGGGAGTGTCAGTGCTGAGTTGTTAGCGCTGACATGGGAGCGCCGAGCGGCACCCCCACGCCTGCGCTAATACACCGAGAACTGCACTGCCAGCAGCGCCGGTCTCAATGCGCCCATGTTGTGCGTTTTCTGCGCCAACTGAAGTCGGTCAGCACAGAGGAGTGCCGAGGCAGGCAGGAGGGAGGGAGGACGTTTCTGGGTCGGCAGTGGGCTGGCTGGCAAGCATGTCGGTCCGGGAGGGAGGGTGGGCCCAGGATTCAGCCATAAAGTGTTCATAGGGGAGGAGTTCATAGGGGAGGCTAGCACCTCCCTGTGTGCAAGGGCACAAATGTGCCCTTGCGCCGGGGAGGCTCCAGCCTCCTGAAAGCAGTGCTGGATACAGCGCAGGCCGGCCAGCCTGCCTGATCCCGTGCTGTTTAGGATTGCGCTGCCCATTGCCATGAGATTTGTATGCTACATCTATTTGCCACACGTATTGGTGTGCCACCTCAAATGCCAAACAATTTATGATGCTGGGCTTCTATTATGAATGCACCGAAGACAAGAGGGACTTGCAGATACTGCTCCCAGGGAAGGATGCTTTAGAGCGCCATGCTACACGGGCGATTCACCAGGCAAAGGTCTGGCTGTAAGCAGGTCAGATGCACACATGTAGATGCTGTTCCTCTCAAATGTACTCAGCTTGAAAGGAGGAGTCTGAGGCCTACAGAGTTGTCTGACCAAAGTTCCCTTCGGTTGCTTGTCCGGAACTAGTGGCATGTGCATGCAGAACAAGATGCAACACAGCAAGATGCACCCTGGTTAACAAATAATTTGAAAGGATTTGCTGTCTTTGGCTATGAAGGCATCAGCTTTGCTTTTTGCACAAGACTCTGTCAAGTAGGCTGCCAGCAGGTCAATTATAGTCACTATAGGCAAGTTGGCTACTGAAGAGCTGTAGGTGTGTGCCCCTAAGTAAGGTTTGGACTCTACCCCAACCATATACTCACAGCATGCGTAGCCTGTTTCTCCCATGATATTCTGATCAGGCCAACATTTCATTTTAGCAAAGGGCCCTGTCAAGTGTGCAAGCCAGGGCCAGTAATTGCCAATACTCAAATAAGGGCCCAAGCCTAACCTGGAGTTGGGCCAGCACAGTTAGGCTAGCCAAGTTTGGCCAGCACCAGGGCCACCGTAAAGCTCATTTGAACCACTCTCAGAGTCAGGGGGGATGGCACATGTCTGTGTGCTAGCCTCTCTGACTCCAAGAGTGGCCCAAAAATACTGTACAGTGGCCCTTGTGGCAGCCGAACTTTGCTGCCTTAGTGTGCCGGCCTAACTCCAGGTTAGGACTGCACCTTAAATCACTGTCAATAAAGAACTAGACTGTGCTTTCCCACATTACCTGCATGAATAGTAAAACCCACCCAAGAACCTTTTTTAACCCTCTCATCTGTATTTTCTACAGTGGTCATTTTAGGTTTTACTTTTCTATAGCAGTTTATGGCAGGTACTGAATGGATCCAGCCATTCCAATCTTATTGAATGATTTGCTTATATTCTTTATGTAACATGACAACCTAATGCAGATTTCTTCGGTAAACCTTGTACCATCACACAGTTCAGTGCAATACTGTCCACACAACCCATAGTTCTGTGCCCATGTGTGTTACTCCCCTTGCACCTGCCTGAAGAGGTTTGGCTATGTCCCTTATTTCAGTCACCACTTTGTAAGCATCGATCCAATTTGGTTATGCCACACATCAAACTGTAGGAAATGAGCTGGTTAACAAACATCCCACATGCTTGATTGGTGGGATAGATAAAGTGATACTTCAATCCACAGCCATTTTCCCCAAAAGTAGCCTAACATACACAATGAGGTGACCTTTGACCTTGAAATGATCTGAGAACTCATTTTTAAGAGTGGCACCCAGCCACATCTTTGTTACCCCGTGTACAATTAATTTGGCATAGGTTCCCACTTGGCATGGGCAACACACAAAATGCCAGTAACTCATTTTCTAAAGGAGTTTTTAGATATTTGCTCAGCCTCCTATGAGACCTACTGCAAGTTGGCATTGGCAATACTGAGATCAGTGGACCAATATACTGAGTCAGCATAAAGCCACTTCATGTGTCCCTGCTTCTAGATTCATTTTATATGATGATTTTTTAAATAGTGCCTCTCTTTCTCTTGTCTTGGATCTTGCTAGTATTCTTGATAATGCCCTCTGGATTCTTCAGCCACATCTTGACATCTGATCTCACCCTCCAACTATGTTATTTGGACAGGACCCAAACCACTGCAGCCCTTCAGCCACATACCATGACATTCTTGAAAGAATTTTAGAAAGAACTTCCTGACTGTAAGAACTGTTCAGCACTGGAACCGTTTCCCTTGGAAGGTGGTCAATTTCCCATCATTGGAGGTCTTCCCATTCGACAGAGGCCAAATAACCATCTGTCAGGGATGTTGCAATTGTGAACTGCCTGTATTGGCAGGGAGTTGGATTTGTATGATTTGATAGGTCCCTTCCGACTATGATTCTTGGTTAGGTTATGACCTATGTATGCCTCTGTTTTTAAGGCCCTAAATTGCTCTGGGTTTAGGCATTAGGGAAATACCATCATTCTTAAAGCAATTCTGAAGTGAAGTAAGGGAGATTGATATATCTTTACATTTGGTGATTGTGTTGGATAGATTAAGATACTTTTGGGCACACATTTCTAAGGTGTATGTGAATATGTAAGTACACATGATGTGAATAAATATCAGGACACATGATTATTACTTTTTCAACTGCCTTGGCAAAAGCTTGGCTATCTATGTGCAATTGGAGGAACATATTTGGATATTCTTGCAGGTGTCTCACTCAATGCTGTAATGCAAATTTGCTGTAATGCAAACAGCCTTTTTTAGAATAGAACTGTGGTTCTCAAACATTTTACCACCGGGACCCACTTTTTAGAATGACAATCTGTCCAAGACCCACCAGAAGTGATGTCTTGGCTGAAAGTGCCATCATTGTGACATCAGAGCCTGCTGCTTTCCTGAGAAATAAGTTGGGTTATTTCTCAGCCATTTTCCAATAGCAAAATGAATCAGTAAGGAAAAAGTCTACTTACAACTATGACACAAGCAAATCCACTTGAAATTGGCTCGCGACCCATTGGTGGGTCTTGACCCACAGGTTGGGAACCACTGGAATAGAAGAAACCTCCCATGTGCTGAAGGTCATGTCTGAATTCAATCTAAGAACTGTTGACTTTTGACTTGCTGAACAGACCTATGCAACTTTCTCTAGCTTTGATGAATTTTTGGATGCAAGAACAGGGCAGATACCCTCCCCTCCCCTCCCTGGATCACCATTTCTTTTCATTCCTATAAATGAGATCAAAGTGCACGTTCCATTTCCTAATTGCATTTCCTTGAGCATGCGAAGTGGGGAAGAGCACAGTTGGTTTCCTACTCAGTGATGACAACAAGGTTGATCTCCTGTGCCCACTTAATGTCACAACATCAATAAATAGTTCCTGTCTAAACGGCTGTGTCATTAGGAAAAGCAGAGTAGAGCAAATGGCAAGTGAACAGAAGGGGGAGACTGGCGGAGGTAGAGGCAGATGAAACCCTGCAGTCGATAAAGAGCCTCACATGGAGAGAAATCAATATGCGGGAGGTGGCTTTGCCTCCCAGGAAGGCAGCCCATCCATCACTTAGTTCTTCTCTGAAATGCGGGGTCATAGCAATGGGATATCCTGGAGGAAGGAACACTCAGCCAGCCAGGGATGTCCGCTGAATGTCAAAGGGGCTCCTTGAATAATTGATACAAGGCAACGCCATCAAGATTGTAGTGCACTCGCCTTCTCTTGCCCCTAAGGGGCTGCATGTCATGGAGGTCGATGATGGTTGGCTCCAGATGGATGGGGTCGCCCAGTAATCCAGGCCACTTACCTATGCATGCATTTATTCTATTGTCTCTGGGGAATGTCTTAGTGAGGTGGTGGTTCATGGGAGGATGGCTGGCAAATGAACCGCACATCTAATGATAATGAGGCTGTTCCCTCTGGGGCAAGTCACACCGCCAAGAAAAGCCTGCACTGGACAACCTCTCAGATGGGTTGTGGCTGATGTCAGATGATCCCATGTGAGAAGCCATTGTCAACTGCAGCCTTACTAAAAATTCTACTTGTTACCCTCGGTAGAGGCATATGCAGAAGAAATCCAACAGTGAACAAGGGAAGGGAAATGTATGCAGAAGTGAGTTGGCTGCCGCAGGGCAGCATGCACAGTGAAAAGAGAAAACGATGCACAACAATCTTTGCATTTTCAAAGGTAGGTTAAAGCCACCAATTGCTCCATGCCAGTAGACTTGCAGTCCCATTTTCCATTGCGAGCCTAAGCGTGCCAGCCTAACCAACTTTCCAGCACCAGGGTAAGGGCAATGCAGCTCTCTGGTAAGGGAACAAACATTTCCTTACCTTGAGGAGGCCTCCGTGACTGACCCCCCCCCCACTGCAGGATGCAGCACATGCCCCATTGGGCATTGAGATTTTAATCAATGAATCAGTTAATTGGTCATTTAAATGTGCAGGGATGTGTGCAACGGTATGGCAGAGCTGCAATATTAAACTGATCCATCAGGTTTGTCACATAAAGAACTTTTAATTGGCAACAAAATGCTCCCAATTCTTTGGAAAGCCATTTTTAATACATTATTAATACAAATGCTTTTAAAAACTGCAGATATCCAGCATCAAAAGGTATTCCTCCTCTCTCACACAGATGGAGATAATGCCTGTTATGACATAATCATGAAACCTCTAACAACAAATAGAATACGCAAATGCCACAAACTAGTCTACTAAACCAGCCAACAAAAACTAACATGATTAATTGTTAATCCTGATCCTCCCAACCCTGACCATAGAATCATGGAATTGGAAGGGACCCACAAGGTCATCTAGTCCAACCCCCAACCTGTAGCAGGAAATCCTCCTACAGCATCTCCAGCAGGTGCCTGTGGATCCTCTGCTTGAAGATCTCCAGTGAGGGAGAATCCACCACCTCCCTCGGCAATCTGTTGCACTGCTGAACTGTCCTCACTGTCAAGAATTTCTTCCTGATGTCAAAGAGACTTTCCTCCTCTCCTGCAGTTTGTACGCATTGGATCTAGATCCTCCCCAATCCTCCCTGCCCTTACCCACAGCCCACTCCCTCTGCCATCTAAGCGCCTCTGGCAGTGGCTGGACACTCCAGTGCCATACGCACATCAGCCATTCATACTGGCGGCCCCATTGTGCATATTATTTTTACAGCAACAACACAGTGAACCTTCCACTGACAGGACACTTATTCTGTCAGAAGACACCCATAGGACTGGGCTGTCCTATACTTGTCCTACACAGTGGCATAGCTGCACCACCTGGCACCCGGGGGCACAAATTCTTCACACACACACACTGGGTTTTTTTTGATAAAACAACTGGAAGTACCTTTCCAAGGCTTCCAGGAGGCCTTCTGAGGCTCAAGGAGGCTGCACATGGCTTCCTTGGGCCTTAGAAAGGCACATCCTGACACTCCTCCAGGGGCAGCACCTGGGGCAATAGATCCCCTGGCTCCCTTAGCTACGCCACTAGTCCTATACTAAGCCACTTTGATTGAATTTATAGGTTGGGGCAATTGCATGTCATTTTGCTTTGAGCTCCTTAGTCAGAGGAGCCATATCATGCTGTTACTATTTAATTTACTTGACAGCTGGTAAGGCCGTGCCTGAATTTTGCATGGTTTATCCCAAATTATTATGTATTTCTGGAGTTAGAACATGTGCTATGGTCCAATGACAATTGTTTATATTGGTTCAGCAAAGAGCTACGAACCTTCCCAAGACAAATGGAACTAAGTACTGACCTAGCGTGACCAAGGCCTGGTCCCCATGACTCAGCATTCCATCTGACGGTTCACTTGCACAGGTCATTTCAGGGGAAGAATCTGGGTCAACATTCTCAGAGGAAATATCAGATCAACACAGGAGGAACCAATTATACTTTCCATGAAACTGACTCTCCATGCTTCACATGGAGAAAGTTCAGCATCCCTTATAGTGGACGATTTCCCCCATTTTTTACTACAGGCATGCCCCCAATTCCACTGGGATTCTATTCCAACCACCACCACCCCCGTGGATACCCAAAACTGTGGATACTGGGGACACCTTTTTAAAGATAGGGAAACATCAGTGCTTTTGCTACAATAAGATAAAAAATAAGATTTGTTTAATGTTCCCTTATCTTTTTTAACAGGTGTCCCAATATCCATGGATAACTGAAATCAGTGTATAATGGGGCACATTTGTACTTTTGTCTAATTTTGTACCATTTGTCTGACATCCGTAAGTACATTTTTCACTATCAATAATATCAATTTTCAGTATCAATAATACTTTTTTTGTTAATGGAGATTAACAAAAATCTCCATTAGATGAGGTGGGGAATGCCATTTTCTTTAGAGGCAGAATTATATTAAGGGTGTTTTTGGATTCAGTGTAGGCTGTTTAAATTTAGACCAGGTAGTAAACTTTTCCCAATGGCTACAAAGAAATAAGCCCCACTGAGTTAATGGTATACCCATTAAAGGGTATATAGCAGTGGTTCTCAAATATTTTAGACCAGGACCCATTTTTTAGAATGGCACTCATGTCGGGACCTACCAGAAATGATGTCATTAACCTAGAAGTGATGCCATTGCCGGTGGTGACATCATCAAGCAGGAATTGCCATCATTGTGACATACTCAAATGACACTCCTGGAATGCAAACTGGCATCCTTGGACTGCAGCAATTGCACAACCATGAAACAGCCCTGACAGAAAGCAAGATTAGAACAAAATATTATGAAAATACACTGGAATAAAAACAAAATTTAAAAAACCCTCATTTGAAAATTCAAACAAATATAGCAAGAATATAGCAAGAGTAAGATCTGCAGCTTTCAAGATGGCTGCTCCCAACTTTCTGCAACCCACCTGACATTAGATTTCAACCCACCAAGTGGGTCCCGACCCACAGTTTGAAGAACACTGGTACATAGGATTGCAGCCTAAAAACCCAATCCTATCTAGCTTTCCCCTCCCCCTTACCAATACAGCCACACCCACCACTGGAGTGCATGCTGCACCCCATGTGAGGGGAGGCCCTAGAGGTCTCCTCTAGGTAAGGAAACATTTGTTCCCTTGCCCAAGGGTAAGCCTGCAATGTGGTCTTCTTGGCCTTCTATTTCATTTGAGCCAAAATATGTAAGGAAAGTGGGCTGAGAAGACAAACAAGGGTAGAATATGCAGGCGTGCTACCCAGAATAAATGAACTGAACAATGAGTAGAGGATTCAGTTCCAATTTATGTGCTGCTTCCCCACAAACAGCTGAGCTCAAAGCAGCTCACAATATACGCATGTGGTGTGTGAGTGTAGCACAGAGGATAGAAAGCTGGACATAGACCTTTGTTGAAAAATAGAGCTAAAATGGAATTTTGACGTTGGTCTCAAATAGGGCGTGCAGATCCTTGACTTTCCCTCAGTGAATTTCTTCTCTTGTCCGACTACTGGAGAACCCTAGCAAATCACAAATCCACCAAAGCCAGCTATACCATTAGGCAGAGTGAATGACCTCCTCCACTGGCAGTTCGAGGTGCCACTAGAAAGTAGCACAGAGCCAATTGTGCTAATTCTTGTTGCATTTTTACCACAGGGGTTGTTATCATTTGGATTTTCTTGCTCACATACCACAGGGCCCTGGCCTGAAAGACCAGACCATTACAGGTTGTGCCTTGTTGTTCACTGGAGTTTGTTCCAGAACCCCCAGTGAATACTAAAATCAATTGGGAAAAAACTTTGAAGACCCTCTTCCAGGTTTCTTCTGCCTCAATTGTCATCCTAGAATGTATTGGTATAGATGCTATACTGCATTCAGCCACTAGATGGGGTGACTAATGGAATCTAATGAATGTAGGGAAATGAGATTTTGGCCCTTTTTCCTAGTTACAAGGCATTTAAAGGTGGACCCTGGTATCAGTGGTGAGTTAAATCAGTGGATAACAAGGCACGACTGTATAAGCCCCAGTGACAATACCCAACCTCTGGGTTTCAAAGTTAGCCTATTTCTGAATGATAGACTCAAGGGAGTGACAAGAGGATACAGGTAATGTGTTGTCTTGCATGCTCCCAAAAGCACCAGGTAGGCCACTGTAAGATATAGAAGGTGGATGAGAAGGGCTCTTGGCCTGATGAAACTTTTGATAAAGATATTACACTCTGGTTTATGTCATTGCATTCCTCATTAAATCACCTTTCTAATGATGTATGGGACTTGGTGCTGCGGGTTAAACTGCTGCTGCTAGGCTTTCTGACTAGAAGATTGGGAGCTCGAGCTCCTGTTGCTTGTCCCAGTTCCTGCCAACCTAGCAGTTCGAAAGCACATAAAAGTGCAAGTAGATAAATAGGTACCACTTCGGTGGGAAGGTAACGGCGTTCCGTGCACTACGGCATATAGTCATGCTGGCCACATGACCACGGAAGCTTGTCCTTGGACGGCTCTATAGCCTTAGAAACAGAGATGAGCACCGCCCCCTAGAGTCGGTCACGACTAGATCATTCAATCATGGGGAACCTTTACCTTTTAATGATGTATAACATTATGGCATTCCATCAGGGGCGTTTCTAGGGTGTGGCACAGGGTGGCACGAGCCATGGGCGCCATCTTGCAGGGGCGCTGTTCGCATGGCGCCCGCCCCCCCAATGGCGCCCACGGCCCGCCCGCTCCCGCCCAGGCCCTGCGCAGCATTCTCCTCGCTCCGGCTGGCCTTAAAGAGCCAGCCGGAGCAAGGAGAATGCGCTGACACCCGGCGCCCCCTCTCGTGCTGGCTCTTTAAGGCAAGAGCCGGCACGAGCGAACAGAAAGAACACGGCCGGGGCGCTGCGTTCTGTTCGCTCCGCAGCCATGGGCACGTTCTTTCTGTTCGCCCTTAAAGGGCCCGCGGCAGCGAACAGAACGCGCCTCTTAGAAGGGGCGGGGCGCTATGTCATGACGTCACGATGTGACATCATGACGTTGCATGCCCTTAGGGGCGCATTTTCATTGGGCGCCATGGGCGCCCTTTCAAACAGATTCGCCCCTGCATTCCATACATACATACATACTAAGGTGTTCACAGTTTTGGCCACTAGTGTCAAGCTCAGTGTGTTGCCTGCCTAAAGCTTGTTACCCAGTGCAGTTGCAACCCCCTGCAGTTCTTCAACTATGCCCCTGCTGTTGACCACCCTCTTCTCCATGACTTTATCCAACCTGCTCCACAGCAGCCATCACTAAATCTTGTGGTAGCAACACCCAGCCTTCTCCCTTGCAGTGCTGTAGATGGATGGTCTGGAGTGAAGCAAGCCACTGGATATTTACTGACTATAATTCTACTGGGCCAAGAGGCACCTTTAAAAGTGGGGTCCTCTTATATTGAGCAGGGGGAGATAAACTGTGCCTCTTCGCCCCAGCATGGTATCATTTCCAATGGCTGTCGCTGGTATCTCTCCATTTTTTTAAACATTGCAAGCCCTTTGAGAACAAGGAACCATTTATTGATCTATTTTTACTGTGTGAACTACTCTTGTGGAAAAGCAGTACAGGTGCCCCCCCCCCCACACACATCTATGGCTTCCGTAGCCATAGTTCAATTATCTGTTGATTGTATCCAGTGGTGGGATTCAGGGAGTTTGCCCAGGTTCTATAGAACCTGTTGTTAAATGGCCAGACCCCACCCACTCACTTACCCCGGCTGGCTTTGGGTTTTTTTTGGCTCCGGCTATGACATCATAGAACGGTTGTTAATTTATTTGAATTCCACCACTGATTGTATCCCCCTTACCTTCCTTTAGTCTTACTTTGGGTCACTAAAAAGCCTTCTTGCTCAGGGGGCAGGGGAGCAAAGGCAGATCTAAGGGGGGGGCAAATCTGTAAGTTTTGCAAGAAGCCTTACCTTGCAGTGGAAAACACTCCTCTCCTGCACTGTTCTAGCCAATCCTCACAGGGAACAGCAACATCTTGGTGTTGCTTACTGGCTACAGCAGCAAGGGAGAGGAGGGATTTACATGACACGGTAAGGCTTCTTGCAAAACTTACAGATTTGCCCCCCACTTAGATCCGCCTCTGCAGGGGAGAATCCTATACTCAACATAGGTTCCCTTTTACCTGTAGTTTCAGATACCAACTAGGGACCCCAAGAATCTATCCCCCACCAATACTGGGGCATGCCTATATATATTCTTAATATTTAACATTTTGTATTGCAATTTCTGAGTGTGCAAACAGCTTCACATATATTATCATGCTAAAGTATCATCCTTGCAACAACTCTGTAAAGTAGGTATTATTTTCCCCACCCCACTGTTGCAGCTTACCTAAGGCCACTTGGCAACTTCTTGATAGATCTGAGATTCAAATGGAGACCTTCCAATTCATACCTTAGTCTCTTTGTGGCACACATGAGACCCTCAGGCTGCCTTCTATCTAAGCAGAGGCTAGGCTAGGCTTTCCCCCCTAGCCAGGCTTAGCTTTGGCCAGGCTGTTCCTTATGTGCTTTCAAACCAAAATCCGAATTGTATCTGCAGAGAGCCTCATATACTGTATTATCAAGCTGAGCACAAATGTAGTGCATGGAGGATAGTTGCAACACACCCACCTGCAGGTTGGTGTGGGAGGAACATACAACTCAGTCCCAACTGGGAACTGCGGCACACTAGCAAACTCTGCATGCATGCAATCATGCTTGGGTTAAAAAGATAACCATGTACTGCTTGGAAAATAATCGACATTCAAAGACCAGAGATGTTTTGTGCACAATCCTATGCATGTTTATTCAGAAGTCCCATTGTGTTCAATGGGGCTTACTCCCAGGAAAGTGCATCTAGGATTACTCAGCCTTTGCATCTCAGTTCCCTCCAACACCATATTGAGTCTGATCACCACTAATACTGTGGCTCCTGTTAATATCCACCAAGTCCCAACACCACACCGTGCCAGATGCATACACACATTACACACCCCAAAAGCTGAAATCCAGTCGGAAGATGTGAAATACAAGAATCAACTGCTGCATTCTGAACCTCCATATTCAGTGTTGGCATTTCCAGGGAGAAGCCTCCAAATTCACATTGGAATTGGGGGGTTGACTTCTTTGAGTCTTACAGTGCAAGCCTACTCAGAAGGAAGCCCCACTGCGCTTAATGGAACTTACTCCCGGGGAAGTATGTATAGGATTGCAGTCTTCGAAAACTGACTTGGGCTCCCGTCCTATACACACTTGCATGGGAATAAGATCCATTGAATTCAACAGGACCTGCTTCTGTGCAGACACGCATAGGTGCGGACTTCTTAACTTTAAAATGGGACAGTAGTGACCTAACGAGGAGGACAGGAGGGCTGAAGACTGTATTAATGACCTTAAAAATAAGGAAGAAGCCCGACTACGAGAGCTTCTGCCTTGACGACTGGAAAACGATGCGATTCTGCGTTCGCGAATTTCTCTCTCCTTACCTGCTCCAGGCTGGCCAGAAACAATACATTCCAAGAATACGATCAGCGTTATGCTTTTCGGCTGCATGACTCCGCCTAGGAAATCCATCTTCATCGGCGGTATCAGGGAAAAAAAAATGCGTAGGCTATACTTTTAGAAGTCCGGAGTCCACATGATGCAGGGAAGCAAAACACACCTTCTCTTAGGTGGACGAGGATCGCTGTTGGTCTCTCTCTCTCTCTCGCTCGCTCGCGCTCTCTCTCTCTTTTCAAAAAGACTCTCCCCCCTTCTCCCGCGCGTGTCTGTGCGTCTATTTTCCTTTGCAGATTTAGGCAACGTTGTCCAGATCTCTGAGGGGTCCCCTCTTGTCGTCTCACAGTCTGTCACTCTCAGCCGACCATTGCCTCCCAAATAATGAATAAATAATTCGGGCTGGACCCCCCTTCCCTTCTCCTCTCCTCTCCTCTCCTCCGGAGAGTAGGTGAAGTTCACATGCCCGGCAGAGCCAGCCCGGGAGGAGCCGCGTTAGCCTTCTCCCCGCCGGCTGATCTTCTGATTCAACACCCGGCACGATCAGTCAGATGCTGCAGCTTCTCCGGACGGCTCCACTTTCGATTTCACTTCCGTCCCCCCGGGTGTGCTGCTGCTGGTTTTGCTCCGGATTACACGGTCCCTCTCTTTGCCTTCAGTCCCGCGCAAGCCTGTCGCCCGGGGCTCCCAACGGGAGTGCAATCGAGGGCAAAGCCGCCTTTGTTATGGTCCTCCCCCCCCCACACACCCCACCCTCGCTTCCACGCCCCGCGCCGAAGCAGCGCCTTCTTCCCCTTCGGCTCTCGCAGGCGGATGGGGTCAGAAGGCGACGCGAGCGGCGTTTGTTGTCCAGCTGCCGGAGGCGAGAAGGTGCGTCCCGCGGGCTGTTGTTGGGCTTAGAAAAAGAAGAAGGACACGGCCTGTATTATATTTAAATCCCCTCCTCTCGCTGTCACGTTTTCCCTTGCCGGAGTGGGCGCCACGGGATAAGCTCGAGTCTGCGGACCAATCACCCCCAGCCTCGATGGAGGCAGACGCGATGACAAACGCTGGGGATCTTCTCCCCCGCCCCGCAGGAGCTGGACATGAAAACCCCGCGTCCCCCTGGGCGCTGGGCGGTGTTGGAGCCTGTACTGATGCTCTTGGGAGAGTCGCTCCCAAGTGCCCTGAAAGAAGCAACGCCTTACGCGCAGTAGACCGTTAGTCTAGTGCTGTTTTTTTCTTTCTCATCCGTAGCCAACGAGCCAGTCTCACGGCCAGCCTCCCTCCAGCCCTGTTTGGGAGCAAAAGGAATTATTATAACGAGAAAAAGTTGCAGATCTAGATTACTACTACTATTGTGTGGTTGGAGCTTGTTGCTGCCTCTCTGCAAACGCACGTGCTACTGTTTGCTTACTAGCAGTTTCTCCTTCCCCTCTCGCAAAGGGAGAGCGTCAAGCTCATCAGTTTCCGTTTCTTCCTTTTCCCCATGCTTGCGCCTATGCCTTTAAATTAAACGCTGGACGACAAGTGGGCTCTTCGCCTACTATACCTCCATCCCAAAGGCTGGGGTTAATTACTTTCTCTGCAGCGCCCTCTATTCGACGAAAGGGAAAATTACAACCGGCTGGCGCACGCAGCAAACCAGACGGGCGACTGAGCGATGTAGTATGGGAGAACGGGGGGTGTTGAGTAAACCGCCGGTGTTAAGAAGACCCATATGCTGTCCCGTTTAGTGGCTTGGCCGCTAAAACTGAATGCTGATCGATGAGAAGTCAGCTGGAATGCGTGTCGCACCTATCTGCCAGCGTCTCAGTGAAGATCGGCAAGGAGGAGAGAAATAGTTTTGAATGAAGCTAGGAGAAAACCAACAGAAGACTTCAGTTTTTGTAGCTATCTGGCAAGAAAGTGGTGTATTGCTAGAAAGCTGTTGCTTTGGGGCCGATGCTCCTTCAAAACTAGCATTGTGACCCTGCTTACAGTATTCCCCCCCTTCTAATTTATCTTGCCCAGTTCAAGATGCTGGTGATTATCTTTAAATAAGCTGTGGGCTCCTAGCACCACAGACAAGAACAGATTATGGAATTCCATGAAATAATACACACATGTATGTGTACTGAGCCATATGCTGTCTGCTGCCCTTTATGTGGGTCTTTTCCAAGCCTAATGGGCACGCACGCACACATGAAATTGAAATCCCATCTCTGAAACTTATATTAACCTAAAATGAAGCATTTCCCATGTCAGCATTTAAGTGTGTGTGTGTGTGTGTGTGTGTGTGTGTGTGTGTGTGTGTAAGAGTTCTCCCCTTCCAAATGTATTGCAAAAGTTATACAAAAGCCAGAAGTATAATTATAAGTCTCTTGTTTTAGTTGCTTTCAGTAGCACCAACTCTGTGGGTGCTAGTATGCTGTCAGCACCCACAATAATTTGTAGTCTCTAAACTTTTCAACACGAGGGTCACATCATATATCTGACATCATGTTGAGGGGGTGGGAAAATAAATAAATAATAAGTGCACACAAAGAATGGATGTGCTGAGAGTTTGACTGAATACAGTAAGTGGGCATATAACCGCATTCAGCCGCTAGAGGTGCTGAATGTAATGCAGTGTCCATTCCATTCAGCACCTCTAGTGACTGAATGCGGTATAGAATGCTGGGAGACCCCAAAGTGCATCTTTTTCAGCTATTTTACCCTCCAGAAGCCGGGGAACCGTACGGTTAAGAACATAAGAAGAGCCCTTCTGGATCAGGCCAAAGGCCCATCTAGTCAGTGGCGTTTCTATAGGGAGGGCAAAGCTCTAAGTTTTGCAAGAAGCCTTACCTTGCAGTGGAAATCACTCCTCTCCTGCACCGTTTTAGCCAATCCTCACAGGGAACAGCAACATCTTGGCTTGCTTACTGGCTACAGCAGCAAGGGAGAGGAGGGATTTATATGACAGGGTAAGGCTTCTTGCAACACTGAGAGCTTTGCCCTCCCTGTAGAAATAAAATTCCTCTGCATCTAGTCCATCTTCCTGTATCTCACAGTGGCCCACCAGGTGCCCCAGGGAGGCATGAGACAACAAGATGCTTGGATCTTGTTGCCACTCCCTTGCACCCGGTACTCTGAAGTAGCCTACTACTAAGGTTGCACAATCCATCATTTCCTATAGCCCACGATGGACTTTTCTTCCAGAAATCCAGAAACGGTTTGACCACACAAAAGTAAGAAATACAATTTTTGCACTTTCCCCCCTTTTTAAGGGCTTTTAAATGGTGACCTTGGTATTTGTGTGGGGTTCTGTTCCAGAATCCCAATGGACACTGAGGTTGCACTAAAATATAAATATCCTGTCAGTGGGTTGTTGGGGCTGAACTGTCAGCTTTCTCCACACGTGCCAAGGGCCTGATAAAATCCTCCAGAGGGCCAGATTTGGAGACCCCTGCTTTATGCTAGTGGTCTCCAGATTCCAGCCCGCGGGCCAGATCCGGTGTCTGCTTGCTCCCTCTGTCCGGTGAACAGGGGTGTCTGTGTCAAGCTGAGACTGCAGCCCTCACAAATCAGCATGGCTTCTGCATTCTGTTGCTCCAGGAGGCTGTGCGCCCTGAGTTCTGGCACAGCTGGCCATAGCGACTCTTGGGGGGATCAGACCACTGATGTCATGTACCCACTACGCACCACTACGTGCGTACCGGTTTCTAGAAGTTGAGCTGGCTCCGCCCACTCAAAGCTGGCCCCGTCGGCTGGTTGGCTCAGCAGCTGCGCATGCGTACTGCATGCCTGCAGCCGTTGCCTGCACTTTCTGTGAGGAGGCAGGCAGGCAGCGTAGTGGCGGCGGCGGCATCATAACATCACTTCCGGCTATGACCTCACTTCCTGCCATGACATCACTTCCGGCTTATGACATCACTTCCGGTGGGCGGACCCCAACAAGTGCCAATCAAAAGTGAGTACCTGTTCCTAAATCATTTGGATGACACCACTGGATCAGACCCTCCAGTAGAATGGTAAGTACCATTTGCCCCAGGTGAACCTTGGCTGCTTCAACCGTCTCCAGTTTGGAGATAGCTGCTCATGTCCACATTAACAGTCATAGGTGTTTTCACACTTGTCCATCTGATTTATGTCGTTCACCATTGAATGTGTGTAGTTGAAGGCTCAAATCTTTAGTGTTCTTGTTGAAACAAAACAAAGGCCAATGGAGTGGCATCCCAGCCAACGGCAGGGAACCCAAAGGCACAGCGAAACAAGATCTCTACTCAGCTGTCTTCTATTCCTTCAGAATGCAGCTGCCTAGGTAGTGACCAGGACCAGCCAATTCAACATATCACGTAAATTCTTCATTGGCTTTCAGTTCATTTCTGGGCCCATTTAAAATAAAATAAAAAGTTTAAAATCTGAAATGCTCTTGAAAGAACTCACCTATGAAAACCTCCCTGCTATGGGTGCATCCAGTATCCAGTGTGGTGAGTTGCAGGTAGACATATCTGGGTCTATTCCGTGGTGGCAACAAAAAGTACGGGAATTCTCTCCTGAGGAAAGTGTGCTTTGCCGCTTCCCTTGTGATCTCCAGAGATCTGACAAAGGCTGTGTCAGATCACAGGGCTTTCTGGGCCTCTGATTGCATTGCAGGATAGCTACGGCTCTCTTATGATGCTGTGGATTTACTTCTCAGGATCAGTTTAATGGCCGTTCTAATTTGCTATCCTTTTAAAAAAAAATGATTTTAATGAGCATTCTTAATTAAAAACTTCTGTCAAGGTACCTTGGGGATTCATTGACTCCAAAGACAAGATATTAACCAGGGCTGACCAACCTTTCAACGGTTAGTTCCTGGGTCTTTAACAATTGTGCCGCACCTGCTGAAATTCCTTCTTCTACCCAATTGTTAAAGGCCCAGAAGAAGCCCTAAAGTTGAAAGGCCGGCCACCCCTGCTATAAATGTTGTAGTTAAAAAAAAAATGAACCAATTGCACAAGAGAGGCTCAAAGGTGACTTAAGTCCTGGTTATGAAAGCACTCATAAGGAAAAGATTTGACCATTTCCTTATTAGACCGTATAAACTTAAAAGGACAAGGAATATAGTCCCTGCCTCAGTGCAAGCCCTTGTAAAAGTCACCAGGCCTCACACTGAATTCAAGGCAGTGCACCTTTGAGGGGCTGGTGTGTGCAAAATGGAAGGGGAGACCACACGTAGTTCACGGTGAAAGGGCAAAAATGTGTGCCAAGACAAGCAGAGGTTAAGCAGTCCCCTGTGAATTATTCTTTAGTAGGTGGGGGCAGAAGCAACCAATGGGAATGAGCAGGTGTGTCAGGGGTGATGGTTTTTCCCAAAGATTTGCAGACACCTATGCAAAAGCCAGAGGGGCTTCCGGTTTTGTCCCTGAATTCCTCCAAAACTCCTCCAAGAGACCACCCTCTTTTGGCTTCCCTCAGGGGTTCTCTGAATGAATTTCTTTTGATACCAATACTCTCTACAAGCCATGCCAGGCCTGAAAGAAATTTGTGCTGGGCTCCCTTTGGACCCTCTTCCCATGAACAGAGGCCGGAAGAGCGGAATCCCCCATGCTCCAGTGAGGACTCCCAACCTCACAGCAGACGAGGAAAAGGTAAGGGAGTGTTCCAGCCACTCGCCTGAAGTTGAAGCCAGCAGAATTTCTCACCCTCCAGTGGGTGCGGCATGGCAGGAACACTGAGTCATGTTTCAGCAGCATTAGCTACCACCACACAGCCCTTCTCCATTTTCCCTCCATGAGCCAAAAGAGGGGTTGACTGTTTAGGCAGATGTTTAATAGATATAGGTTTATTTTTCTTTCTTTTTTTAAACCCCCCCACATCTTTTCACAATTTGTGTACATTTAGAACACAAAGCAGTGGACCAAAGTGGCACTTTTTTTTTTTTTAAAGATTGTGAGCCCTTTTGGGACAGGGAGCCACTTAACTCTAATAATAAAGTTATTTGCCTGTAAACAGCTTCGTGAACTTGGGGTTGAAAAGCGGTATAAAAATATTGTGGATGGATTGATTTGTGGTAGCCTAAACTTACTTACTGAAAGGTCAGTCCTGAGGTGTTCTGGGGAAATGATGTTCTTGAAGTGTGTTTTAGGTTGTAGCCTTAAAGAAACTGATCAATGTTCCCTTGCCTTTGTTGTTTCACATACAAGATGATTACCTGTCTTACTCTTTGTTCATGTGCCCTGTACAAATGTCACAAAGTGCAACCTTACGCATGCTTGCGTGAAAGTCGGTCCCACTGTGTTCAATATGGCTTGCTCCCTGGTGAGTGCATTAGTGATTGCAGCCTAAAGTCCAAACCCTATACTATCCCATGTTCCAGTTCTGATGCAGCCATGACAGTGGGAGGAGGCATGGCTGCGCTGGAGGGCCAGTCATTGAGGCCTCCTCAACGTAAGGGAATGTTGTTCCTTTGACTCAGGGCGTAATCCTAACCTGAAGTTATGCCGGCAATTAGGCCAGCAAAGTTTGGCTGGCACATGGGACACTGTAAAGCATATTTGGACCACTCTAGGAGTCAGGGAGGATGGCGCTCGTCTGTGTGCTGGCCTCTCTGACTCCAAGAGTGGTTCAAACATACTTTACGGCGTCCCTTGTGCCAGTCAAACTTTGCTGGCCTAACTGTGCCTTCCTAACTCCTGGTTGGGATTGCGCCCTCAGGGTGGCACTCCCAACATGCTGGAAAGTTGGATAGGATTGGGCCCTAAGGCTACAACAGAGCCATTTTCTTCCTAGTCACCTACTACTCATCATCATTAAGAGGAAAGTTTCTGTGGGGTATATTTTGTTTACATTGTGCCATTCTGACACTTTGGCAATTTTTTTTTTTTTGGTGTGGACGTGGTTTGTTTGCAGGCATTTATAGAAGCAATAGCTCATACAGATCTTGAGCACAGATCTAGTTTCGTTCAGGGTGCAATCCTAACCTGGCATTGCACTGGTGCAGCTCTCTTGCGCCAGACCAGTGCTGTTGCAAACATGCTGTAAGGTTGCGCCACATAATTGATCACTGGGCTGGCGCAAGCAGCACCACCGCGTCCGTCAGCTGCACTGGTCAAGTGCCACTGTAGCTCTTCCGGCACAGGGCTGCACCAAAGATGTGCCAGAGGCATAACAAGGTGGTGATGGGGGCAGAGACGGGGGGCGGAGATGGGATACGGCCAGTGGTGTCATTCAAATGATTTAGGAACAGGAACTCACTTTTGATTGGCACTTGTCGGGAACCTGGAACCAGCCACGGAGCCCGTTAGGATCCGGAACGCCCGTTCTGGTCCGTTCCCCCTGAATGACATCACTGGATACGGCCATCAGGCCATATCCAAACCCCTGTTCTTGGGCTGGGTGGCCCCAATTCGGGCTGCTCCTGGCCACATGGACTTGTGCCTGCTATGTTGCTGGCGCAGATCTGAGCAACCCCATAGGGCTGGCTGGGGCTTACTGCGAGGCAAAGGGAAAACATCACCTTGCCCCACGCTGAGCCACTTCTGCCTCCTAACAGGGTGTAGCCCAGCTGCACCAGCCTGGCTATTCCAGCACACAGGATTGGATTGGGCTGTAAAGAGTGTCTTCTCTTGGACATGTCCTCCAGTGTACTCTGATGGACAGCAGAGTCTCCCTGGCAACTGAGGCTTGGTGAGTGGCCAGGAAAGACAGGCCTTTCCAGGATCCCATCTCTATTAGACTGTAGTGAAAATCTAGGTGTTGTAGAAGGTGTTTGATAATGGGTACTTGCTCCCCAAGCATATGCTGAACATGCTGGAGGCAGAGAATGGGATGGTGCTTGCTGGCCACACCCTGGTGCTGATCTACCTGATGGCCACACCTTCAGCAGATGCATGCAATGTTAAATGTGAAGGGGGCTCTACCTGCATTTGCCCACCATCTCACCACCATTCCCCACTGTTGGTCTCTGGAGATAGTTTCTGTGCTCATAGGCTGTGTGTGGTCATGATGGAGTGACTCTTTGAGGTCCTGCCTAGGAAGAAGCTCATAGAAGGCAGTTTGTTGGCCCTGGGTTGGATTAATCATTTGTCCTTTGGTTGTGCAATGATAGTTCCTATTTATTTGAACAGGCTGCTGCTCGTTGACCTCTGCTCAGAGCTGCCTGCTGGGCTCTTCTCTGCTATTGCAGTGCTGTGAGATGCCGCAGGAGCAGCAGTACTGGGTCTGATTTCTGTAGAATGAGAGAGCTCCACAGCCTGGAGGCGTATTCATAGGGTTGGCTTTCTTTGCAATATGGAAGCAGAGCCTGAGGCAGATGCTCTCCCAAGGAGCAACTTCAGCAGTTGTTGAGGCTGTTACAGCAATCCATTCCCATGTTTTCATTATGTTATTTGAGATAAGCCTAGGCTCAGGCTCATCTATCTATGACCTCTCATTCTCCATTTAGATTTGCAATAATAATTCTCAATTATTCCCATGTTTTGTTTTTCATAAACCCCAGTAACCGGCAACAGTATAAATGAGAGATTTAGAAAGATTCTTACATTCCATTGGCTTCTGAAAAGCTACGTGGCTCTTCTTCTTATGTCCCATTTTTAATTTTCTCTGTGTGCAAGTTGATGAATGGTTTGGAACTGTATCTGTACACTTCCGTTTGTTGAGACTGTCACTATGCTTTTACCCCTCTGTTTGTTCTGAGAAGGAGGACTGTTACTCGGGGACAGAGCACTTCCTTTGCATGCACCAGGTCCCAGGTTCAACCCCTGGAATCTCTGAGGAGAGCTGAAAAATACTCCTGTCCAAAACACTGGAAGGCAACAGGGCTAAGCAAGGTGGCCCTATAATGTGACACAGACCGCAATCCTAACCTGGAGTTAGGCCGGCATAAGCGAAGCCAGCCAAGTTTGGCCAGCACAAGGGCCACCATAAAGCATGTTTGGACCACTCTTGGAGTCAGGGAGGATGACTCATGTCTGTGTGCTGGCATCTCTGACTTTGAGAGTGGTCCACACACACTTTATGATAGCCCTTGTGCTTAGTTTATGCTGCCTAACTCAGTTTAGGATTGCGCCCTCAGTGCAAACTTCTTTTCAGTCATGGACCTACTATTGAGCAAGGTGGCGGCAGGTAGTGAGACGTTTCCCCTCTCGAAGAGGTGAGCGGTTTTGGCCTATCTGCCCTCCATTGCCATCGTACAGTTCCAAAATGGAGCCTGGTGTGGTGGCTAAGTGGGTGTGCCAGTGGGCGGGCAGGGGGCAGACAGCTGACATTGGGGGCACAGAGCATCAATCCAGCCCCTGAGTGGAGCATGGGCTGGTTTTGCCACTGCTTCTTCTGAAGGTGCTCGCTCCCGGTTGTCATTGTGTCATCTATGCACTTCCTCCTTGTTTTTGTATGTCATTCCATGGTCCCTTGGGAGGCTTGGATCAAGTGTTCCTATACATTCCCAACCACATCTATCCTGCCAACAGCAACATCAGGCATCTACACCATTGCTGTTCCTGATCCTGTGTAGTGTGTCATGTGTATGCGTGTACAGCTGCATGTGTGTCAGTGCAGAGCTATCTTTCAGACCTTTGGTTGAAGGATGTGTGTCTATGTAAGGGACAGGGACCATGGATGTGGCCCTGCTGCTCTCTCCACCAAATCCTGAATATATGCATGGCTGGGGTGTTGTTGTTGTTGTTGTTGTTGTTGTTGTATGAATAGCGTTTTAGCTGTTAAGGCTAAGTGTTGAAGTTTCTGCACATCAAACCGGAGCTGAACTAAACCAATTGTATAAGTTATACAATAAAGTCAGTTGTGTTTTTGGGAAGGATCATTTGCCCCATTTGTAGCTTGTCGTCAAAAGCCAGCACCTCGCCAGCTCTTCAGATAATTGCTTTGGTCTTTGGTCTTCCATCTGCTCATGACTGATCTTCATCTTGTGAGTTCACCTGTTAACAGCACAAAGGAGTTTGCCATTTCAATTGTTCCTTCTTTGTCCCAAGTCCTGATGACAGAAGAACACAAATACATGTAATTGTCTGTGTGTCAACCTTTTAAGCACTGACCAAGCTATTTAAAATTGCTACTTGTAGACAAGATGCTTTTGTCTTGTCTATTTACTTACAGACAAGCCTGCTGTTCTTCTTTGTATAAAGTAGTAGGAATGATCATGTTGGTTTCCTCACAAAAGCTGAAACAAAAAGAGCATGGAATGTTATTCCTCTTGGCTGAAAATAGAATAGGCAGCAATATGTCAAAGGGAACTGAATTTGTTAATGCAAAAAAAGCGCTTCACCCTGGAAAAGGACATTGTTCTGTCAATTCCAGATGAATAGCATGAATAAAAAACGTTGTGGTTCTCAAACTTTTTAGCACCGGGACCCACTTTTTAGGATGACAATCTGTCCGGGACACACCAGAACTGATGTCATGGCTAGAAGTGCCATCATTTTGACACCAGAAACTGCTGCTTTCCTGAGAATGCAGCAATAAGTTGGGTTATTTCTCAGACATTTTTCCAATAGCGAAGTGAATCAGAAAGAAAAAAGCCTATTTGCAACCTTGACACAAGCAAAATAACCACACAGCCCTCCCCCTTTCCAGCATCCCATCTTCCCATATTTTCAACATGGCTGCTCTTGGGGTTTTGCAACCCACCTGAAATTGGCTCGCGACCAACTGGTGGGTCCTGACCCACAGTTTGGGAACCACCGGTTTAGACTAATAAGCTCTTCATTCAATCAGTAGGTGAAACAAATGAGGTTAAGGACACAATCCTATTGTGCCAATGCATCTCATTTGCGTCGGCCCAGTGTAGTTGCAAACATGCCACTGAAGCAGCCGCTGGGCCAACACGGGAAGCTCTGCCAGCCCAAGGATGCCCTGCCGCTGAGCAGGTAAGCCAGCACTGCACCAGCTGAGTTCAGCCCCAGTCCCCACCCCCACAAACACTTACAGTGGCTTCACCGTCCAAGTAGGACTTTGAAGACCACTGCAATAAGGTAATGCCGGCAAGATTACAAGTTGTAAAAGAGCATTTGCAAGGATAATCAGATAACCTCTATGACTTGGAGGACACATGCGCTTTCATCCCCACCCCTATCCATTTGGATAATGGCTGAGATAAGGAAAGAGTCCTAATTATTAGATGTTAATGAAGCCTACTGACAACCTCAAGATTAAACTGTAATCTGTCATTACAATGACCATTACAATCTGCAATCAATGACCTGAACTCCAGTCATTGCTTTTAGCCGCAATTCATATTGGCAATAGCTTTTCCTTGGTTTATATTTGAAATGTCTGCCTCTGCTAACTGGGCAAGAGGCACTTTTTCACATTTAGCAGAGGAAGAGTAATTGTCCCTCTTCACCCCCAGCGCAGTGTCTTTCTAGTGGCTATTGCTGGTGGTGGTCTGCCTTTTTTTTTTAGATTGTGAGCCCTTTTGGAACGGGGAGCCATTTAATTTTATTATTAGCCTGTAAACCGCTTTGTGAACTTTGTGTTGAAAAGTGGTATATAAATATTAGTGATTGATTGATTGATTGATTGAAATGTCACTTTGGGTTGCCTCATTCTTTGACGCCACATTTTTTTTTTATAAGATGTGCTTGTAAACACATTTTATACCCAGATGAACACCTCCGTTTCAGGAGGGCAAGTGAACATGCTACTTGGAGGGCAAGTGAAAAATGAAATGGAGTGTGTGTGTGTGTGTGTGTGTGTGTGTGTGAAGAGGGTTCATTTTAAAAACTCATTATTCTTGAAATAACTAACCCAGTGATGGTGAACCTATGACACGCATGTCAAAAGTGACACGCCACAATGTTTTGGGTGACATGCCGGTATTTGCCAACAACAACTGAGTTTGTTTTTGTAATAATTTGATGTTTTGTAATGATTTGTAATGATTTGATGTTTCTTGGTATAATGCATAGCCTCACACATGATTGGACTGTATTTTTTTTTAATACATGATAATGTAAATGTTGTGGATGGAGAATACCACGCCAGCAGGGTCAAGCTAGGCATTTTTGACATGGCAAACTAAAAGGGTTCATCACTGAACTAACCACTTCCCAACCTTCCCCCTCTAATGCCCATGGCATTTTGTGAACTGAGGTTAGAACTACGTCTGACCTTAGGAAATGCCTACCCCTAAACCTGCATTTGAGGTAATGCAAATGAATGCTGAAGGGAGCATCACTCTGGGAGAATTAGACTCGGGGGAGTCTGCCTGCCAATTCTCTCTCTCTCTCTCTCTCTCTCTCTCTCTCTCTCTCTCTCTCTCTCTCTCTC